>JBCFYV010011172.1:108308937-108419388 GCA_039000515.1 Timema cristinae
TGTGGCCTGGGTCAGTTTTCTATTCAAGCCATATATTTTATACTACTGGCTTGCTAGGCCTGTCGTAGCTTCATGCCTTATAATCTAAATTAAGACTAGGACAGGCACAGCATCTAGTTCCTGGCCATTAATTTATCAATGTAAAAGGGTAAACCCATATTTCCATCAATTAAAAATTTTCGGTCATGCTGGGAATCGAACCCGGGACAATTAGCTCAGTAACAGAAACGATACCGACTGAGCTAAGGTGCTGGACAAATTGAATTTTAAATCCAATTTGAAAAAAAAAATTAACTTTTAATGTTAAATCAATAAATAAGGCAACAAATATATAATTTTTATATCTTAATATCTTTTATTATAACTTAACTTTTTTTTAAAGTTGACCTCACTACAAACTATAGCAAGTCTTTCCACTTTGATGCAATTGCTGATACATGGGCTTACTTGTGGCTTGATTGTTACGATCAAAACGCCGCAACTAGGATTACATCCTTGTTACAGTCCAATTTTAATATGAAGAAAATTGGGTAAAATACAAAGTTTGTTTTCAGTCAGTATTGATAGAATTTTACTATATTATTTTATAAAATGCAAACATAAAGTCAGTAGTAAGCTAACTTTACACAAATTTTACCCCGAGAAACCAGTAGGCCTATTCAATTTTATTTGTCATGTCAAACACTCCCAATGTACACATTTGTAAGCAAATCATTAGATACATTTTTAAAACATTTTAAATTTTTGAAAAAAATTAGTCATTTGTACACTGTCCATGAAACGAATTTTCACCTCACAAACAAATCGTCGCCCCCGGACGAATAGACTAAATCATAAAAATCTATTTTTTATATACGTACATTTTTAATACCCCTTATCAATATTACATCCAGACAAAGTTAGGTATCTGTATCTTTTTTAGTCTAGGAGATATAGCAAAACTAATGTTTGACGTATCTCTGGTGGAGACTAATAGCTTTACGACGAAAAGAGTAATTTGAGATAAAGCTGTTCAGGCAAACGATAAAACAATCCAACTTAAAAAGGCAAAACAAGAAATTGAAGAACGTCCATTCGTCCACTAACAAAGAAGGAGTGCCGTTTTACCAACTCAAAATATGAAGAAATCTCATGTCGCTTTGTCAAGGAAGTACTCCCTCAATAAGGTCAAAGGAGCACAAGGATTTTTATAAATCCCTTTTGTACATGGAATCAATATTAATTTGTGTATCAATAACTTTTCATTAAGAATCATTTTACTTTCTGTATCAGTTTATTAAGTATTTTTGTTTATTTTAGTATCTGTTAATTTGTTAGCAATAATAATATTATTATTATTAAGAAATAATAATAATAATAATAATAATTATTGATATTATTATTACTTTCTGTGTCAGTTTACTTTATGATTGTTATTTACATATAACTTTTTATAGAATCCCTAGGCAAGACGTTAAAGTTTTCATTGTTGTGCGAAATTTTTTTGAAATAAAACCAATAAAAATGGCCATAATTAAGATTTTAAATATAAAATATTTTACAACTTTAATATAATAATAATAATAATAATAATAATAATAATAATCTGTAAAATGATGGCCATTATTATTATTATTATTATTATTTAAAAGTCTGTAAAATGATAGCCATTTTTATTGATTTTTTTTTAAATTCACACAACAATGAAAACCATGACGTTTTGCCTTTGGAAGATAATAATAATATAATATTAGATGTTAGAAACCTTGTAAAATATTTTTCTAACTATATTTTTTGTAAACAAAGGAAATAATATATTTTTATACATTCCTTAAATGATGATGATGATAATAATAATAAAAATTATTATTATTATTATTATAATTTAAGGAATGTATAAAAAAATATCATTTCCTTTTGCTTACAAAAAATATAGTTTGAAAAATATTTTACAAGGTTTCTAACATTCTCAAAGCATTTATTATTTTATTTATTATTAATTTAGCACCGCGTCTTACTACCCGTTTGGGTTATACGCCTTAAGTACTAATTACGCTAATGGATTAGGAATTGGGAAGGTTGAAATAGAGGAAGTGAACCCGCATTTGCGTGGAGAGAGAGAGTGGAAAACCATTTAGGAAAAACCACCCCAGTTCCACCGAACGAGATTCGAACCTCGATCTCCCCGTCCTAAAGCATTATTCAGTCAGGAAGTAACTCCTAAAAAGTTCACTCCTTGTTTCACACAAAGTGTCCTATCTCAAAGACACTTTTTGGGGGTATAATTACGTACATAAGAGAGTTTTTTATTTCAGAATATAAAACTAGAGATTAATAAGTTTACTTTGAAAAAAAATCATACATATGAGGAGAATACTTTAAGCTGTACAACAGTTATAATTAAGAACATAATTTTTTTCCGCCCTTCTGAAGATTTAGTAAAACTGAGCTACGTCTATTTGTCCGGAGGGTGACGACCCTTACACTTTTATTTGTCATGTAAAACGCTTCTCAGATATCCATTTCGAGCCAGATCGTTAAGAGTCAATTTTTAAATATTCAAAGTTTTTGAAAAAGTAGTCATCAATAAACTACTCATAAACCAGTTTTCAACCAGAAAACAAGTATATAGTGATATCTGTAGTACCACACAATTCCCAGCTATACATTTTAAACAAAACAATTAAAGTCATTTTCAAGATATTTTAAATTTTCTAAAATGTCCCATCAGTAAATGAACCTCCTACAAATGGTTGCTAAAAATGGTGTTATTTATCATATAAAACAAATTACAGCTGAAAATAACATGATTTAAACCCGCCTCTGTGGCATAGTTGGCTAACGCGCTTGTCGTGTTGAGGCCGACTGCTGAGGATGGGGAGATCGAGGTTCGAATCTCGGTCGGGTGAACTGGGGTGGTTTTTCCTAAAATGGTTTTCCACTCTCCCTCCACGCAAATGTGGGTTCACTTCCTTTAATTCAACCGTCCCAATTCCTAATCCATTAGTGTAATTAGTACTTAAGCGTATAACCCGAACGGGTAGTAATGACGCGGTGCTAATTAATAAAATAATAAAAATAAAAACATGATTTAACATATAAATACACGAAACTAATCTAGTAGCTTTTCTACCTATAAAATAAGGTTTATGTGAGTTAAAAAAAATTACTAAAAATACTTCATAAAGTCACGAACCAAATATAACATACTAGACAGATAGTGTTGGTGCCGATAAAATGGAAAAAATAGAGTTACGATTTGACAATTTTCACATCAAAAACATACTTTGTACAGTCCCTTAAACTTGCCACCTTACCACGATTACGCTCTGAATACACTTCATACCTATGTTCAAACACTTCTTCCTAATCAACCCAAGATCACACATATATCTGTAGTTAGGCTCTCCAACCATACATATACATTACAGTCTAATTATCATAGGAAGTACCGTCTACCATAAAAATGTGACTAGATTTGTTTCACATATTTATACGTCAATTTCCGTGGACTGCAGCTGTAATTTTAACAGATATTGTCAATACCTATAAAATAACTTTAATAAAATATTAAAATAAAATCAAATTGGTACAAAAAGGTTTTTATTATCTTAAAAACTCATCTTACAGATATCGGGCTGTACATTACAGCGTATGCCATATAAAAGTTTAAGAACATAATTTTTTACTTTATCTATCTTCACGAAATAACAGTTGAATCAACTTTTCAGTAAATGCATGTTCGCACCACACCATGTGTTTGTTAACCGTGTCTGTAAAAAAAGAGCACGGATTAATATAAAGATAATCAAAAAGAATTTTAACAACTTCCCCACGCCATTTGCTCTGTAGGTCCGATAGGTTCTCTGGTGTCGAGGTTTCATTGACCTAAGAATTTAGAGTCTCAACGATGAAGTTTACAACATACTCTTTGAATAATTACTGTCCAACGACAGTCTTCTCTCTATTACTCTCCGGTTTAATCCATGATAATAAGAGGAGTTCAGTGACAGCGAATATTTCCGTTACTTGATAACGAGTTTCACCGAGTGGTGGCGTTTCATTAAAACTGCATACAAGAATGTGGTAGTTAATTATTTGTATCGTCTTTTTCTCTCTCTCTCTTGAGCTCATTTGCAAGATAGTCTGCTTTCCTCATTATTTTTATAGACATATACTATTTTTTACATTAAATTTAATCAGTATAAGGCTAAGTTCAATCAGAATCCTTTTAATTAGCACATTAGTTTCAAACGTATATTTTGAACCGAGTATTACTACCTGTCTGAGCTATTCAAATTTTAATTACACTAATGGGTTATGGATGAGGATGGTATAGTTTAGAGAAAATGTTCTCACATTCAGGGAGAACCTCCCTTAAATACACCCAGATGGGATTCGAGTCTCAACCCCTCATTCACTGATAGACCAGACGAGACTGATGCCATTGTTCATATATGCACCGGTGCAAGTTTCAAAATATTATTCACCTCATTATTTTAATCGTGGAATTTAACGTATACTTTCTAGACACACATACATTTATATTACATCTATTTACAAACTTTAACTAGGAGAGCCCACCTAGAACTAGTCTATAGCCTATCTATGATGGGAGTGTAGGTAGGTAACAGCTAGCAGAGTGTTATTATTATAATAGTTTTCTTAAACTTTTTATTGATAATATATAATTACTAAGAAAATAAAAATTATTTCTAAATAGGTTGATATTAATGACTTTCAACCAATGTTTGCAATTAAAATCTTCTTATAGCTGCCAGTAGCCTACACTCCAACCGTAGATGAGCCATACACACTCAACTCTAACGGTCAGATATTATCTAGTTATATCAGTACGCAGCCGTGTACAAATAGTAAAAATCTTCTTCAAAACTACGAGGAATCCAGTAAGGATCGTCTTGATTTGATCCAACCATCTAGAAAAAAAAAGGGGGGGGGATAGGTTCACTCTTAAAACCATTGAAACCTAGTTTGTATAGTTAACCGGAGTTGAACTACACTAATAGGCTAGGAAGCATAAATCTATATATTTTATATAAAAAAACTACATTGCCATGAAAGGAGAGTGGGAAACCTTTAATTGAAAAACTGTTTTCACCCGACTGGGATTCAAACCCTGACCTCTGTGTCACCGAGCAAACCAAGTAAGACGGTAATTACTGCTTAATTCGTGTGCGAGGTGGCTGTAGCTTTGCAACTATCGGAAAAGGCTAAAATTATCGTAAACGAACACTGGAGAGTTCTTATCAAAAAGAAAGCATGTTACCAACGATTAATTAATATAATTCCCCGTGTCTTAGCTAATAGACTAGTCTACTATGTATATAGGAGACCCTGGTTCGGTTATTAACGATGCTATTTGTATAAGAATTAATTCTTATATCCTATTAGTAAATATCTAGGTATTAGAGCTGGGGTTTTTATAATTATAATTCTGTCCGAAGATAAGCGAGTTTTCAATTAATGTGTAAACACAATATCTGGGTTTGGAAAGTACGCTTTGAATACTCCCAATTAAAAATGATCTGGTTAAAACAGCCCCTTGGGAAGCCATCGGGAGCAACAAGCCTTATCTATAAAATTGTAATTAAAATGGGTTCGTTAATTTTTATGTGCTCCCATTCAACTTCCCTTGATGGTCTAAGTCATTGATTACAAAGTACGTTCTTGTGTTTAGAAAAAAAAAAAAAAAAAAAAAAAATCTGAGTAGAAAGTAAACTTTGTAAGGATTCGAAGGAGATGCCACAGACGTGTCTATAATCATCAAATTTTATGAGCACTTTTGAACGCGGAATACAAAATTAAATCCACCAACAACGTGCAAAATAGTATCTTGTTCAGCCATCAAGTATATTCTTTCTTCCTCCATTTGCTTTATGTCTTCAAGTCTTGATGATATGTGGATGATGTAAGCTCGTTTTATTGATATTGTCAGCATTTTTTTTTTTATATTATTCTCACATGTAAAGAATTCTAGAATTATGGAGATCTACGTACACGGTCGTTTGTTGGTGGTATGAGAACATTTAAGAAAGCTACAAAGATTAAAAGGAAACTTAATATCGGGTATTTTTTATAATATATTTTTAACAATTTTCTAAACAACAAATATTTAACTACTCTCGAAGAGGGCATCTTAATATATTAATGGTCCTCTTTGAAAAGGAATCGTTAATTTAAACAGGGTTTTGTATTTATTTGTGGTATGTGGTGTTATTTAGAGAATCTTTACTTTAAGCATTTAATTTCAAACTTTGTACATTTTGTAATTGAAAATATATCGTGCATTATTTATGATAAATTTGTTTTCTTGTTAATTATTTTATTAGTAACACCACTTTTAACTTTACCATTATTGTGTTTGTCGCTATAATGAAACTAGTTTAATGTTATGTGCAATTTTACTACAACGTATACAATGGGTAGTACCCAAAGTTTTATGCCAGGATTACATTTCCTATCTTGTTAAGGTCCAGCATTATAAGGACAGAGTTGCCCAGAATCTTTAAAAACACATTAATTTTATAAGATAAGGCATTCAAAATGTTGAATAAAATTAACTATTCAAATTTATTAATCATATATACTTAATATTATGTAAGATTACTCCTAAAATTAGTTTTTCACAAAAAACTATATTATTAAAATTTAATTGAAATCCAAGTTATGTATTTGGAGCGATTTTTATCTTTAGTTTTATCATATGACAACTTAAGCCTACTTAGTAGTATTCCAATTACAGCTATTTATACAGGGGTGGTGGAAACATTGGATGATCTATACTTACTGAGGGAATTGATGGACAACAATTTGAGGTTTGTCTGACGTCCAGTGGAGCTCATCTGAGTGAAAATATCATTAAAAAAAAGTGAAAAAGTGTACTATGTAGTTTGCTTTTATTTAGCTAGTGTATATTTACTCTTCAATAAAGTGTTAATTTTCAAGTTATTAATCGTCAAATTGTTTCGGCTCCATCCTGTATATAGGCTACAGAATGCCCCTAAAATATTCACCCCATTATAAGCCCTAATAGATTAGTTGATTTTGGAGCCATCTTAAAACGGTTTGGGTAGTTAATAACACAGCTACTAATAACAATTTTGACTTTAATTAATTAAACTACCATAGCTCAGTCAATACTTCAGTAAACCAGATAGCTTCTAAAAACAACAACTGAAGGGTACAGGGGTAAAAGGTGAAAAGTCCAATTTTAACTCACGTTGAGTTAGGGCTGCCATCTGTTAGATACACATAACGGTAAATATCTACTTTACCGAATTTGGTTACTCTTGACCAGGGTAGTAATTACATAGTTAATTCATGTGATCCTATATATTAGGACCCACGTATTAGCCTTTATGTATCATTATAGCACCGATTTGGCTAAAAGATTATCCTGTTCATATTGAATGTAATTAAAATAGTTGATTTCAATTTATTACCAAAGTTTAACTTGATGTTACCCGCTTCAGTGACCGAATGGTCTCAAAGGCGTCACTCTTAAGTTAACTAGCCTGCTGATGACGGGGAGATCAGGGTTTGAATTCCGGTCGGATATACTGAGGATGGTTTTTCCAAAAAATAATTTACTCACTCTCTTTCCACACAAATTCGGGTAGCTTACCTCTAAAATTCTTCCTTCCTCATCCCTACCCTATTAAAGTAATTATCATATATGTGTATAACCTGAACAGATATTAAGACATGGGGATAAAAACAACTAATTGTACTTACTTTCAATAAATTATGTTCCAATTTTAATGTTTCTTGTCGGTGCATATAGATTTTGATGAGTGTAGCTCAAACAATACTCTATATTATTTATAATATATTAATATGACATCTGCGTATAACCCAACGGGTAGTAAGAGCGGTGCTAATAATAATAATAATAATAATAATATGACATCATATATGTATGTTGTTTAGAAAGACACGGACATACCTTTTTTAACCAATTTAACAATAACCTAACCTAATTGAAGATAATCTTTTGCAGCTGTTTCTGTTTTCCATGAATAAATTCACTGTGTGATAACGCTTACAGTAGGTCTTCATGGATTTAATACATCTTCCCTTTATAAATCCCTCCCAATTGTGATACATATAGCCTAACTAGTGATAATTATAATTAATACATGGAATTCTTGAACTGATGTAACCATCTAAAGAATACAGCGGCCTGTCGAGATGTGTTCTAGTTTTTAAAAAAATGTGCTCATTAGCTTAACCGAGCGCCCTTCTGTACATGTCGCTTACAATAGATTCTAGACAACCAAAAAGTGAGTCTTCCACGCTAAGCCATTGTTTGAGTTATGTCGTTATACATTTAACGGTTGTATCTTTAAAAAATATATTTAAAAAAAAAACTCGTAAATAAACCTACTTATAGATAAAACCGCCAATTATCGGAGCTTCCCGTATTCAGCTCACATCACTCTCAATAAGCTGTACCAAACAGGCAGCGAAGAAATGAACCCAATAATCCCCCGTTGTTTAAGCTATTCACTCCCTCCCACCCCCTTTTCCTCTTCTACTCGATGTCCTAGTGTGTGTGCGTGTGTGTAGTGTGTGTGTGTCCTAACTCCCTTCTTCCCCTCGCCCCCTTTCCAAGGACCCATCACCAAGGTCCAGTCACCCAACCAAATGATTAGCGGTCCCACGATTCACCACGAACTGGCACTAAATTCTCCCGTACATTGCCTGTCAATTAAGATAAGGGCCTTCTTACTGCTTCAACGCTCTTTCTTCCGATAAAAAAAAACTATGTGTATAAAAAAATACGACAATAATGAAAAAAAAACCTTAAGGAGATAAAAAATAATAAAGTGGACCTTGAATTGTATAATCAGCTGCAAAATAAAATTTTACTTTTAAAGTACGCCCATTTTGGTTGACATAATTATAACATTATTAAAGGCTTATGCTCAAGTGACTATTCTGGAGAATTAAGTTGAAAATGTTGGGATTATTTATAAAAATAAACAGATGTTATTACTCGTAAATATGATCAAAGATTTCTTTACAGTTATACTCCATCTTTTAAATGTACTTTTAATATTTAAATACACTTGGTGTTGCGATGTGAAAAACTAATTAAGTTTGGCTAAGCAAATCCATTAAATATTAATAAGCTACACTAAGTTGTAATTGACAAATTCGCATATGTTAAAGAGTGTAAATCATGCTTGCCAAATACATAGGATGAAACAAAATAAATTAAAACCCGGCAATTGTTGATGATATACAGTACAACGCGAATCTTTTAATGGTATATTTGGTTTTGAAAAATATATCTAGGTCAGAATACGAATCCATGGATCTACTTTTAAAAACATAGGTATCTCGTTTTGGTAGATAATTTCCGCTTTAAGCTAACTGTTGTCATAAAAACTACAAAAAACCGACTTCGAACTCACGCCCACTCCATCCCACGAATCCAAAATTGAAAAATTTGTCAAACTAAATCTAAAAATAAGGTTAAAATAAAAAGTATGTATAGCAAATCTCCAAGCTTAAAATTCTGGACACTTCTTCAATATAGTATAAAAGTAAACTTCCTATTTTATTTTAAACTAAATCTACTCCATTTAGATATTGACTTACATGTGTGGGAGTGGCAAAATTAAAGCTTTTAGAGCAATCAAACGTCTCATTATAAAAATCTGTCAGATAATACATTTGGTTGACGTCATTTATAAGCTCTTTGGCTGTAATTTGGCTTACGCCACCTTGACTCAACCTGAAGCAACAACTCTCTTGCTCAGAAATACTACTCTAATCCCACTTGAGGTGAGGTCAGATTGGAGCTTATGAATAATTTGGAAACTTTGAAAAGATTTAAAGAATTGTAAGTTAGGTTGATTTGCAAATAATCTTTATCTTCTCCGTCAATCTGAGTTCCATTACTAGGGTCTTAGATATGACATATTTGTTTTTATAAAGCTTCTAATAATATTTAAAAGAGTATAGTAAATTCCCCAACGTGATGTTGATTCATGGCACCAATCTCTGTTTTGGTATATAAGACTTAAATTGTATTCTTATATAAAACTTACTATTTTATTGCTAAGCATCATTTATTTATATCAAGTTTAAGAAAGATGTTTCAGACTTATTTCACCCCAGATTTCCCAGATAAATTAATGCAGTTTAATACTTATTTGAATTAAATATAAATGTAGCATTTAATTGAGTTGATAAAAAGTGTAAAAGTAAAATCACATCATCAGGGCCAATGACAAGTGTTTCTCACTCATTCCTATTTATTTCTTTGCTACTCGCTTCGGTGGCTGCATGGTCTAAGGCAGTATTCTCTTGGTAGACTAGACTAATAATGATGGGGAGATCGAGGTTCAAATATAGGTGGGGTGTGTTGGTGGGTTTTTTTTAAAAATTGTTTTCAATTTTTTCACGTAAATGAGGGTAAACTACCTTTAAATATAACCTTCCCTATCCCTAAAAATCTTATTGTAATTAGTACATAAGCGTGTAGCCCGAACAGGTAGTAAGACGTGGTGCTAAAGAATATTTCTTAGCTTCTGGCTCTAGCTAGACTTGCAATTTTGTTTACAAAGTGATAACATCCGACTAAATACCTAATTTATTGGCATTGCCCAGAAGAACTAATATTAAAAACATTCTTATAATATGGTGTACTATATTCACACCGTTTACCCCAAGAGGTAACACTCTTAACCACCCGTTTCTACTATGGCATAGCTTATAAGATAGGGCCATAGAGTAAAACATCAAGGTAAGACTGGTATCGTTAAGAGTAAAAGGAGTGTACCATTTTAATAACAGATACCTTGTACGATTTTAAAATACGTGTCCCCAAAAATTCCAAGGAAAAAAAAAATTGTCTCTTCTGTTTAAGGGTGCGTCTACACAAATGTTATTAGCTCCTAGCTTTAAATGAAATGAAATGAAAAATAATCGTTTCACATTCAAGAGCGAACTAAGGTTATTCCTGGATAGCCATGAATCATGCTTCTTTTAGAATCAAATGGTTGATAAAGTATGAAAATAAAGATACACTCTTTTTGATATTTACCAGTATGAACATATAATTTATTTAGTAATATTTTTCAGTTTCATTGAAAGTCTAACATTATTAATTTTAAATGTAATTTGTTTAATATCTTACATATTGCCCAGTACTTCTTTAGGCCTTGGTCTTCCACCGTATCAGCTATTTTACAAAGCAAACAACCGATGAAGCTATGAAAAACTTCTGTATTCAAAAATTCACTTGTAATTAATTTATCTTGAATATTTGCAACGAGATGGAATATCAAGGGTTTGATTTTGGATAGGTATTGTATAAATTGAATGCAAGCAAGGAAAATAGCACAACTAAAATGCTTTGTATATATATATTTTTTTTTTACAAATGAAGAGTACAAGGTTAATGGGGTAAAAGAATATTACATACATTTTTCAGGACAACTACTTATATTAAACCCCAGTGAAAACCCTTTTAAATATTATCAAAAAACTCTTCTTGATGTAACGGTAATCTGATTGTCTAACTCTAACAAATGGAGACAGTAGTTCAAGTTGAGTTTAAATTGGTCTATCCTCCCTTTTATTCCCATACCTTTCAAATTGTTTAAAAAGAAATGATTACGAGTTTATTACTTAAAAACACAATTATGAGCTTCCAACAGCTTGTTTCAATATCAACATGCAATTTTCAATATTTCTTTATTTCTATTAATGATAAAAATATTAATCATAATAAAAAGGAAATTCACACGCAAAAATGTATGTAATATGGTTACCTTTAATAAAAACACTATAAAAGCAAACCAAACATTTCGATCCAAAGAAAATATTGAGAAACGTGTTTTGTAGGGCATATTTAATTTCGGTAACAAATCCTTATTTCAAATACTGTGATGATGTATTTTAGCGTCACTTTATAAATAAAACCGATATGAGTTTTCAGGTTTTTAAATAAGTTTGAAATGTATTTGTTTATCAAATTAAGTATTAAAATGAAGCTCATCTGACGAAGAGCGCTCGTCAGTTAAAATCCCTCCAGTTATTTGTTCAGACAGTCGACATCGCAGAACCCCGACAACGCTAGGTGAAAACCAACTTTTAGATGGGCTAAGGTTTCCCAAGATAAAAATTATGTGTTCTTTGTGGTCCCATCAACTCGTTAAGTAAAATACATCCCGCAGAGCAGGTATCCACGAAGATTAAGTCAGGTCTTTCCTGCCCTGTGATGTACTGGAAGTAGCAAACGTTGTTAGATATAATTTTTTTTATCAATTAATTTACATAATGAGACAATGATTTAATCTGCTGGTATAATGTTTTATTGCACTGCCAGATTGGTTTTATATTGGCATTTAAGATATTTTCTCCCCCAAATATTTATACTAATAATCAGAACATTGTCAAACAGCTCAAACATCAACATAGTGGTAAAAAAAATATGTAGTTGTTAAAGGCCTCGTTGACACAACTCAATTATACTTGGACAAAGTACACTTGGACGCTGCGCGCGCATCACTTGGACACTGACTACTTGCATCGTGTCAACAATTCATCCCAGCCCACTTGGACGGGAAGGCTATATCCAAATTGAGTAAGACGGTGGCCAACTTACTTGGATCCAAGTCAAACTTTGATGGGATTCAAAATGGCGTCGTCTCAAAAAACGGAGACTGAAACCCATACAAGGAATGTTATTAAAAATAAGCATATGGACGGATAGGCAAAATGTAAGATATATGGAAATGTATGATGTAGAGGGAGAGTTATGGAGTGTAACTTAAAAGCAGATATTGCAGCTCTCATGTTTGTCTCAAGTTTTAATTTTCCACTGCCTCTTAATAAATGGTCTGGTTATACGCACTCAAGTTCTTGAATTATTGGTTTGATAGGTCCTAGCAACATCCACAGTAGCTAATCGTAGGTGGAAGTGTCTTCATCTTCAACCGCTACTTCGTGAAAGAAATTTGAGGAAACTTTCAGAGCCTCAAGTATCCAGTTCCGGGTTCAAACTTTCTTTTTGCTCTCTTTACTGTTTTTTTTTATGGATTTCAACTTCCTGTATGAGCATATCAGCGACCCCTCCGATACCTTCCAAAACCAAATCTGCCATCTTTTTGATGTTTACATGACTGTCCAAGTGACGAACCGTGGCAACTAACTTGGACCAAGTGCACTTGTACAAGAGCACTTGGTCCAAGTTGTGATACAAGTATACTTGGACCGTGTCAACGCGGCTCGAGTTTAGCTACACTAGAACAGTCACCAAATTATCGCGTGATGAGAAAGGTCATATAGGTTGGAATATTCTTTAACTAATAGTACTCACCCTTCGTCATTCACTCTGAGAATCTGAAAAACTATAATAGATTTTACATTAAGTACAGAGTATAGGTATTTAAACCCAGCTTAAATTTTCAAATTTGTCTGCAATATTTTGTTTGAGAAGTGATGATTATTTTTTTGCTAAGATAAGTTTTTTTGAAGTTAATAGATTTCATTTGGCCAACATGTTATAGTAAACATCTACCTCCTGTTTATCACTTTTCTCTTCTATTTTTAATTAATTAAATCTACAAGGACAAACACGATGATAACATTATGTTCGGCGTCACTGGTCACTATATTAAATTTTACTTCAAACTAATGTGCTGTTTACTAATCAAAATTAACATTAATAATAAAATACGAAACGCTCACAACCCACATCACAAATTATAATGTGTTGAAATTTGAGACATTCCAGCATTAAACCAATGCACCCGAATGGTGTCAGAATGACACGAGAGCGTATTACTCCCTCGTTTCCTTCCTATACCCCCGCCCACACAGGCGCGACGCGACGCGCCGAAAGGAAATAATTATTCTCTAGAAATCTCGAGGCTTCCGGCACGGAAATTCCACAAGGTGGTTCCACGCGGTGCAGTGCATTTCACTGTAGTGGGTGTTACAGCATTTGATTTCTTAGGTAGCAGACAGCGGACATTTCTTCTCGGTGGAAAGGTTCGGCTCGGCGTGCCTTAGTGGGTTACAAGCCTTAAGCGTTAGATTTAACAGCACTTAAAAATATTTTCTTCAATTTCTAAATGACTCAATGATCCAAAAAATAATAATCTTGCACAATTATCAGTTTTCATGGTTAGGTAGATTTTAAATGTTTACCAATATTTTTCAAAACCTTCCAATGCTAAAATTAACTGAGTTATTAATGAAAATATTTTATATAGGTCTTCCCGGAACCATGTACGATCATATTAAAATCTAAAATAGGAAGCATTTCGCACCAATGAGAACGCTTTCAAAGGCGTCAATCTCCTATCATCTGGTTTGTCGATGACAGGAAGGTCTGAGGTGTATTTTTTTCCTGAACCGATTCATAATTTCCATTCACGCAAATGAAGGTACATTTCTTATAAATGTTACCTTTATCATTTATACTCTAGTGAGGTAAATATGGATATAGTTCTAACTAATAACAAAGCGCGGTGCACAGAAATACAAAGTATTTTTAAAATAACTAATGTTCACAATGAAATAGTAACAAGAGAGCGTAGGTATTTTGTGTAAGTAGAGGTAGATGAAGGAAGTACTATGAAGAGGCAAACAAGAAGTCTGAAAGGCCAGACTACCCATTGTCGTGTTATTTATTATATTGAGAGGGGTAAGTGCACAGATTTAAGTAAATCGTGAAGGTGAATTTCAAGAGATTTAACCAATACAGAGCGCCATTGACCAAATTAGGTGACGCATTTAATATTGTTACGATCCAGAGTAAAGTATTTTCCAAACAAATGCCTCGGTGAGTACGGAGGCTAATTGGCAATCTCGTTTATAGTCTGATTTCTAATCCCGGCTGGATGTACTGAGAGTGGTTCTTCCTAAATGCTTTATCATTGTCTCTTCATATAACTGCGGGTACATTTCTTCTGCATTCTACCATCAATCACCAATATTTCATCAGTGTTATTAAATATATATATAGACTAGAAGGTCACAATGTGACAGGAATGGTACCTATCACGTGTATTTCTTATCATTCATTTACGAAAATGAGATCACTTTCTTCAAGTACCATAACATAAACGTCCTCTGCTAGTCACAGTTAAAAGCTTTCACATTTTATATATGACGTTAAATTATTTACTCCACAGTTTGTACGTTTCGCAAAATAAAAACATTACTAATTTTTCTTAGAAATTTTACCCATCTAATGATGTATACTGATAGAGTTTTGTTTCCTAAAGACGATTATAGATTTACTTAAATGTGTTTTTGGAAATATTAAGTGATTTTCTCTTTTAAATATAATACATTAGACCTTTAAAAATATACCTAAAATATAATCAGTGTATGGAAGTAAATTTAGAGCAGATAAACATATTTCTTCTTTTCACTATTGATAAGATGGAATTTTTAAACATTTAACGTAGGAATTAACGATACTACTTGTGTATATATTATTAAAGTTGGTATTGTCTATTTAAAGTGATAGCTGCAGGATATAAGTTGGCGTATGAATGTATGAAATTAGATTGAATAACTTTTGGAACTGTTATAAAGGTATACATATTTCGGGGAAATGAAAGAGTAAATTTTTTTTAACATATTCTTTGGTCTTATATATAATAACGCACAGAATAACATAAATACTTCCGAAAACTGCTTTATTATTGTGTTTTTAGGACGCCCGCGTGCTAGCGACCAAGTCGCGGCGGCCTAAAAGAAACGCACAATCGAGCATAAACAGTCGCTGCCAACAGAGTGTGTACAGTCAGTCTCGCAATAAACACGAAGTAAGCAGTCGCTATGGGGTACCTCCTCAACAAACGAGTTTTAACGAGTGACTGAACGGATTCTACAGGCCTTTGCGGTCTGTGCTCGGGGTCTGGGGTTAAAACCTTGGTCCCTGCACAGATTTATTTGATTGTCAAAACCTTCCTTCATCGTCTGCCTCCACCGTGGTTCGAATCCCACGTTAAACTGTAGGTCCTCTATTTCTTCTCACAATAACCCTACTATTACTCATTAGCATTAGTGCGTATAACCCGAACGGTTAGTAAGACGTGGTAATAATAATAATAATAATAATAATAGTAATAATAATAATAATAATAATAATAATAATACAGGCCTTTGTGTGGTTGCCTTCTGGTGCACGCCCACCAATGCACTCCCTGTAAAAAACTGGCCACGCGGCTGGCTGGCCGCGCGTGTACCGCTCGTATTCTCATTAGTCGCACGACTCGTTGGCCGCCGCGGTCAAGTGCGCGTCGTGCTATTCCATTCACTCTGTTGGCCGCTAATGCGTGGACGCCCTTAACTCTCTGTCACTCTAAATTATCTCGTTTAGCAGCATAGTTGTTAATGGCTTAATTTAACGGTTAGGAATGAGAAAGGTAACCTAGAGTAAGTAAGTGCACCCACATTAGCCTAGAGAGGCTACTGATAAAAATACATTCAGAAAAGCTACCCCAAGTGCACTCAGCCAAGATTTGCACCTCGAACTCTCTATCAACGGCAAGTCAAGTAAGTCTGCTAGGGCTATGCTCATACACTATTTTATTTTATGAAATAAGGAGGAAGGTAGAATTAAAGGAAGTGTCACTGAATTTGCATGGAGAGAGAACGAGTAACTGTTTGGAGAAAACCAGCCTTAGTATGTATGACTTGGATTCGAGCCCGAGCTTCCCCGTCACCGGCAATCTGTCCCATAACGAGAGTGATGCGTCGGACCGTGTGACAACCGATGTGTGTCAGAATTGAATTGAAATTTTAAAAAATCATTTTAGAGTTGTGAGTTTAGTGAAAGACAAATCTTGAAAAAGGAGATTACAAAAGTTCCGTAGAAAATGGGTGTCGTGCCTCACCCCCACCCACCGTTAAACTCCTACCCACCATTAAATTGGCCACGCGGAAGAACGGGTAAGCAGCACCGCCACAGCATGTGTTACCACACCGTGCGACTAGAGTAACATATGACGGAGCATTAGTTGAACCTCCTACCTGTAGAGGCCACCCGTAGGTCACCTCCATGTGACGTCATGACAACTATACACCCATGAAAAATGGGCATTGGAACCGACCACAGTGTCCACTATACGTTTCACTGAGACTGGTCATCTGTTAGTGACTCTCGAGTGCGTAGTTTGATAACTAACAAATATATTGTTAAAATAATTTCGGGTCCATCCTTGGGTTGATAGGCTTTTAGTGTCATTCATAGTAACCTACCTTTAGAAGACATAAAAAACAGATTATAAAGTACTCCTTTTTTAGTACTAATCATATTAAAGATGGGTCGAATCGTATTTTTCTCGAATACGTATCTTCATTTGAGCTACGAATCCATAAATTAAAATCAAAATCAGAATCTGAATCTTAGAAAACATGAAATGCGAAAGAGTTTAAATTTCCCAATCTTTTTTACTTTCCCTCTCTTCTCAGGTAGATGAATTATTGTGATCGTCAATAAAATCAAACTCATGATTTTAACGGAGGTAGACTTTTTACTACCCCTTGAAGGTTTTTTTTACTGCTGTCTGTTACTGGTACTAGAGCCGAAACCAATAGATTGGGCTTAAAATTGGTATCTAGGATTCTCATGAGGTTCCTTAGAGAGGTTTTTGGATTATCTATCTAACCCTAAAATTAAGGGTAGCTTACTGAAGGGCAGAAAGAGAAATAATCGAATTTCTCAAAATTGGCTCCAACGATTTTAATTAAACTTTTTATCTAATATAACATTACAAACCTAATTTATATTTTCAATTTTCCAAAAACCTATCTTTGAGGGTACTTGACATATCAGAAATCTCCTACATTGATCATATCTCCACAACTATTTGATGCACAACTAACTTATCCTTGAAACGTTGTAGTACAGTTAAAATTTGAAAACTTTTATTTGAAATATATTTTTATAAAACCAATAGTTTCTGAGATATTGTCCAATTTATTTGTTAAACTGCATTCAGGGATTTTTGTTTAGCACTGTGTATTACTACTCATTCAGGTTATACGCATGTGTGCTAATTACTAAAATGTGTTAGGGATTGAGAAGTTTGAATTTAGAGCAAATATACTCACATTTGTGTGGCAGGAGAGTGGAAAACTATTACGGGAAACCCCCCTTTAGTACACCTGACTGAAATCGAACATCAATCTCCCCGTCATTTACAGTCTAATCTATTGTGAGAGTGACGCGTTAGACCATGTGGCCACCAATGTGGGTCCTTGACGAGATAAACCACAAAAGTTACATTAAATATACAAAAATATATAATTTTAAATGTTATATTTTTCTCCCCCGAATCTGGGTCCGCTGACATTTTTTAAAATCCTATAATTTCTAATATCCTTAAGGATTCAAAGGGCCCATCTTTAGTATTTGTTGTTTCTGATTTATGAACTTATTTTATTAGTTGTAATTTCATGGTTTTATTAGATCGATCTATATTAGGAAACAATTTTTAAAACTAATAATTCTTAAAGGGATTCAAGTGAGTTATTTTTCTTACTTTTAGTTTTTTTTTTTCTATGAGTCACTTTTAATCACTTATTATAATTGGAAGTCACTTTCAGTCATTATTTTCAACACACCTCTCTTTTAATCACTTTTCACGACTCATTAAGTTTTATGTTTTTCAATTTCAAGATTTTTCTAAGTAATGCTATTTTAATTATATATTAATTGATACAATATAGGTACATACAAGGTGCACATATAAGTAATAAAATCTACCTGGAATAAGTTAAATTACAAAAATCTGAAAGAAAATTAATTCATTAAAAAATAAAAGAAGAGTATTAAAAATATTTCAAAATACATGAAATGAAACAGAGTAAAAAATGTAAAACGTAGAAAAATACAAAAGTGCAAATACATTTATTACAGAAGCAATTGAAAGATTACTGATACCTAAGGCTATGCATAAGAATGATTTCCAAACAAGTGTTTTAAACGTAAGCCTATGAAATAAATTAAAATGTACAGATGAAGCAAACAACTTTCAAAATAGAATTTTTAACCGTTAGGTTTCTTTAATAATGCTAATATATTATTTAAAAAACCTAAAATATAAATCAGTTTTATTTTTAATTATTTAAAAGTTAATTTGAAAATTAATTAACTGACCTACTTGAAACAAAACAATTTTTAAATTTTTTAACACCTTTTCTTACTACCCATTTAGGCTATACGCTTGTGTATTAATAATTACGCTAGTGATTTTAGGGACTAGGAAGTTTATATTTGGAGGGAGTGTATTCGTATTGGCGTGGCAGTAGAGAGGAAAACAATTTTTTGAAAAACACCCTCAGTACACCCGATCGAATTCTAGCCTTGATCTCACCGTCATTGGCAGTCTACTCTACTGCGAGAGAAGCGCAGTAAACCATGCAGCCAACAAAATGGATTTAATTTTTCATCTATTTATCTTTTCAAATATGTACACATATTCTTGTCAATTTAAGTCACTTTTAATCACTTGATAATCACTTTATTTACCGGTTCTGGTCACATTTATCACTTATTTTAAGCAACCAAAGTATTTTCATCTATGTTTTTATAATTTTGACATATTATTAATGTGGATTAAAATGACATTGATTTTCGATAAAATCAATAAATCATTTTTCAAGATTCCAATTGAAATAGTATTTGTTTGGCCTTAAAAAATGTTGTTCGGAATGTGTTTCATTGAATGTTGGTTGGTGCAAAATATATTCCTAAACTTTAGTCAAGTACTAGATCTGAAGGCTAATGATCATCTTAATACGTGTGAGCCCAATTTTCAAAGGAAAGGAATTTCATGTAAACCATTTTTGTACGGTCCATATTGATAACAATTTAAGATTTCCTTAGTGGTAATTTATAGGTATTGATAATATAAATCATAAATTGCCGCTGCAGATCACATGACTTGACATATGGATACGTGAAAGTAGATATAGTAGCTTTTCTAGCTGTCAGTTATGGGTATTCCTATGAAAATCGTACTTTATTATTATTTGCACTCATAAGAAACTAAACTTGTTTACAAAGTTCCTACATTGATTATTTGAATCTGTAAGCAGACTAATTAAAACTGATTACATATTATATATGGTAAGTTTTAAATAGTTATGATGTAATCCTAAATTACAATAAAATAATTACTATAGAAACTTATTAGATTTATTATTAAGTCCATGGTAAAATATAAATAATAGAGATGTAACAATTCAGTAAAACCGATTACCGATTGTTTAAATTAATTGTTCATGCTACGATTATTTACACCGATTCATACCGATTATTGATTATTTATTAATAACAATTAGGAAACATGCTTAAAAGAATGCTAACAGTTAATGTAATTATTACAAAAAGATGTTGTGCATAAAGAAATATATTTTATGCCTAACCGACAAAAGTTGGAACTAGTTAGTTTTATCAACGGCATAAACTTAGATTTCTTTATTCGGTTATTTAATCTTTGCATAGTCGGCAACCCAGATGCAGTGTATATATGTGGGGTTTTTTAATCGATAAACTCCCACCTATAAAATTTTGCTTTAAATTTTACTTTAAAATTGATTAATCGAAATAATAATCGCGGATTACGATTGATTTCCGATGTACTAATAATCGCTCGATAACGATTTAACGGTATCCACATCGGTACACCCCTACTAAATACTAGCTTAAACTTTAAACTACATAGGATGAGGAAAGTAAATTTTGAGTTTATGCTTCAGAGGAGATACATCACTTACTAGATTCCCCAAATAAGGACAAACTTTCCAATATCATAACTTCAAATGGTGTATTTCTACCAAATTTATGGATAGAAGATTCGGGCTGCATTGTTTAAGTTCATTAAAAGATAAACATGCCGCACAGCATTATGGATCAGATCGGAAGTCATCTATGTCAAACTACCTGGAATACACATGACTCAGTGTAGGGACGTGCAGTGTTGCCAGGGTAAGCAGAGCTGGTTAAAATATACCTGTGATATGTTCTCACCCATTCGCTCCCCATTTGACCTATCTTACATACGCATACACTCACCTCCCTTGTTTGCCTGTCTACCAGCTCTGAGTGTCAGAAACGACCCTGAGAGAAGGTAGGTGGCTTGTTAATACCTAAGAGTACCGATCTGTAGTCACAGACCATAACCTCTTTTTGTGAAAGTTTTTTGTGGTTGTGGAGGGCAAATGAAGTGGGATAAGGATTTGTGGAGTGAAAAGCGTGTTGTGTTGTGGAGTATCTATATAGAGCCCTAGTACACTGTGATGGAAAACACAAGCGTAGTCAGGCCCTATGTGTAGGATTGTGTGTGTGAATTCTAGAAGGGCTGTAAGAGAAAGTAAACAAGATTAATTTATGCACTGGGTGAGGGATGAATAAGTGAATGTGGGTTTGTGAGATGATTGTTGGGTGGGGGATTACTGCAGTCTAGGTTTTTTGTAAAGCCTAGGTTCTCGGGGGTTATACTGTCCTAGGTTTCTTATTATCTGGTTCTCCAGCAGGAGGTTTTTTTCGTAGAAACTAGCGTCTCGTATCAGGAATATGTCCCTTAGGGTCTTGGAGCCCGTCTCCGCGTGGATGCGCGCATTGCTTGTTCTGGTGTTCACCCCAAGAATGCCGCGGAGAACCCTGTTCTGGAGTACTTGGAGCTGATTTATCAAGGTGGGTGAGGCGTAGCTCCACGCCTCGCAAGCATACACGAGTACTGGGAGGACTAAGGCTCTGTATAGTAGCAGCTTTGTTTGGATGTTAAGGTGTTGGGACTTGAAGAGCGAGTAGTTCCGGATATAGATCCCCGTCACCTTTTTCTTGGTCTTCTTCACGTGGGCTTCCCAGTTTAGGCGGGAGTCGATAGTGACTCCCAAGTACATGAGTTCCCTTGAGTAGGGGATAGGCTCACCCAGAACCCTGAAACGGTCTTGTGGTTGAGACCTCCTTTTTGTGATGTTGATGGCTGTAGATTTGGCGGGATTTACCTTTATCCTCCATTTCGTTAGCCAGTCACCGAACCGGTCCAGATATCTCTGCATGTGGTTGTATGCATATTTGATGTTCTTGTGTGATGTGTAGAACAGCGTATCGTCGGCAAAAAGTCTTACCCTAACTTTCGGATCTGTAGGGACGTCGGCGACGTACACGCTGTACAAGAAGGGTGAGATTGCGGACCCCTGTGGGACTCCTGCTTTGATGTTGTGTGTTGACGATTTCTCGCCTTCCATTGTGACTCTAAAACTGCGTCCTCGTAGGAAGTTCTTTATTACATGTATGTAAGGTTTTGGGAAGTTGAAAGTTATCAACTTCCGAAGGAGGCCGGAGTGCCAAACCTTGTCAAAGGCCTTTTCTACGTCCATGAGGACCGCAAGTGTCGATTCCTTCTTGTTGAAATTCCCCGTGGTTTCTTCTACAAGGCTTGTTATAGGGTGAACCGTGGAGTGGCCACTCCGGAAACCAAACTGTGTGTCGGGGAGTACATTTTGTTGGAGAGCGAAGTGTTTCAATCTCTCAAGTAAGATCTTTTCATAGATCTTACCGAGGCTGCTGAGGAGACTGATTGGCCTTCGGTTCTGCGGGAATTTGGCGTCTTTTCCCGGTTTCGGGATGGAAATCACATCCGCCAGTTTCCAACATGCCGGAAAGTATCCCCACCTCAATGCGGCTGAGAAAATGGCCGTTAAGATGGTGATCACTACAGCGGGGGCGTGGCATATCATTTCATTGGAGATCCTGTCCGCTCCCGGAGCTTTCTTCTTCCTCAGCTTTTTGATTGCTTGTAGCACTTCCAGTCTGGACACCGGGGGTGGTGGCAGTTCGAAAGGGTCTTCGAAAAACTGTTTCACTTCTTCCTTGACTGTTGCCGAGAAGTCATCGGCCTGGGGTTCGGTGTTTGGTGTAAACTGGTCCTCCAGCGACTCCGCAATCGCTTCTGCCTTGTCCTTGGCTAAGTATGTCATGCCCTGTCGTCCGTGGATTGCTGGTGTTTTGATTTTTTTGGCGCCCCCTTTCAGTTGTTTCGTGACCTTCCATATATCGTCCCCCCCGTTGATTGTTTCTGAGATGTACTCGTTCCAGTGGCTAATTTTGAGTTGTTTCGCTCTACGGCGAACTAGAGCCCTGAATCTGTTGTATATCGCCCGATGTCTTGGAGAGCGATATGCTTGCCAGTCACGTCTAGCTTCCCTCTTCTGGGCTATTAGTAGGTTGAGGTCGGGGTGTTCCCTCTTGAGGTGGATTATTGGCGCCTCGTACTTCGTTGTTGCTCGATGGGTTTCCAAGAGTGTCGACGTCAGGAGGGTGATAGAGTGGTCCACCTCTTCAGTAGACTCTACCTTCCAAGCCTGAGGTATATCTCTTTCTAAGGTGGCCTGGTATTTGGGCCAATCTGTAATTGGGGTATTCCTCTTAAGGAAGGAGTTTCGGTGGTTGGTTTTTAATGGTAGCTTGCAGAAAACCGGAACATGATCCGAGTCCAATTCGTTAAGGGTGTGCAACTCTTCTGGGTGCTGGTTGAGATCTGTGAGAATGACATCAAGCACGTCCGGGAGATTTCTATAGTTGGAGGGGTAGTATGTCGGTTCCTCCGGCGCCAATACCGTGTAGTTATTATGGTCCGAGTTTTCTGCCAGGATGCGGCCAGCTTGGTTTGATGTGCGGCTGTGCCAATTCGTGTGCTTACAGTTTAAGTCACCCGCGGTGAAGAATTCTCTCCTTGCTGTCAGCGAGTTTAGATCCTGGGCCGAAAAAGGGACTGAAGGGCTCCTGTATACTGCGCTGAACATTATTTCCCTCCGTGGTACGGGAACTATCACTGTGGTGGTTTCTATGTCCCCCGTACCTGGTACGACAGTGTGGTAATGGTTTATGTTACTCTTGATTATTACAGCCGTCCCCCCGCCTCTTCCTGTAGGCCTATCGGTCCTGTATGTATCGTAACCTCGAAAGCTCAGGCGCTTAGTTTGCGTTAGTAGGGTCTCGCAAATGAGAGCTATATCAACTCCATATGTTTGTAGCAGCTGTTCCAGCTCGTGCGCCTGTTGGAGGATGCCGTTTGCGTTCCAGTACATCAAGTTTAAGTAGTCGTCTTGGTGACGTGCATGGTTAGTTGTCATCGCTGTAGCATTCAGTTACGGCTTCTAACAGAATTAGGGCCTTCGTAGTCTTGTCCGGGGCATTCTTCAGCCTACTGGTGAATTTTTTGAGGTGTGCAAGTAGTCCAGTGAAATTTATTTCTTTGAGAATTTGGAAGAGGGTCCTTAGGTCTGAAGTGTCGTTTGGATTTGTGTCGGTTTTGGTGGGCTCTTTGGGGAGGTTTACTACGGTTGCCGCGTATGTCCTCTGCTTAACCGCGGGAGAGTGCGTTGTGGTTGCTTCTGTGGTTGTCCTAAGTCTCTGTGAGATCAGACTAGGTGGAGCAGTTACCACCGCTGGTTTTTGCCCCCTTGTGGAGTGTTTGATATCTGCTTGTCCCGTTTTTCTATCTCTCTAAGATGAGCGGGACAGTTCTTGTAATTTGCCGCATGTTCCCCTTTACAGTTGACGCAGCGTGCCGGGGTAGTCCTGTCCTTCTTCGTGCAATTGGTGGTCAGGTGCTCCCCGAGGCACTTGACGCATCTAGGCGATTGTGCACAATAGTTTTTAGAGTGTCCAAACCGCTGGCAGCGGTGACACTGGAGTATGATGTTTGGGGAATTTCGGTATTCCTCTATCTTTATAATCGTGTGATTAATGGCCCTGACTTTGTATATGTCTGTTGTTGACTGTGATTTCACCAGGGTGACCACAAATATGGGGAGTGGCCTCGGTTCCACTGATTGTGGGGTGGTTTTTGCATAGAGTTGCCTCACATTCGTGGGCTTAAACCCCATTTCTACTAGCTCAGAGGTTATAGCCTCGCAGGGCATGGTGGAGTGAAGGCCCTTTATTACTACCTTGTATGGTCTATCTCTCTGGAGCATGTACGTAAAGTGCTCGAGGTTCGCTTCCCTCAAGAGTTTTTGGAGTGTATTGTAGTCCCCCAGGGAGCTCGTATTTATTTTTATTCCCTGCGCCGTGCAGTAGAGTTTGAATTCGGCCTTCATGTTTGACTTGAGAAGTTTGATGACGTTGTTATATTCCGCCGAGTTCGGAACTATTATCGGCGGAGTCTTAACCTTTTTTGTCTTTTGTGTGTCGTCTTGATTAGTGGGGTCTTCCGGCTCCATAGCGGTGATCTGTTGGGCTGTGGTGTCCTGCTCATTTGCTATTGGAGTGAATTTGTTGGTCACTTTTATTGTCTTTGGGGCCGGGAGGTCAACTCCTTGTTTGATCCTGTATTTACGTTTCAGCGTAGAGACTGGTTCAAAGGTTAGCGATTTTTTTTTGTTGGTTAACTTTATCATTCTCTGAGTGGCCAGGTTGTTGGGAGTCTATTGTGCCTGGTCTCGTGGGTTGAGCGTCAGTGCTCCCATCTTGGGACACTTCTGACATGGTGTCGTCATCCTCCTCCTCGGTCACGTCTACATCGGATTCTGAAGACATTTTGCGAATTTGGTTGATAATATATGAACTTTCACGCGCCTTAAGCGTCCGACCGGCCGGCACACACCGTTCACTAGCCGTTCGCCGCACACGCGAAAATTATAACAGGTTTTTAGCCCTAAATGGGCCGAAGATTTTAACACTTATTTTCAATGAAGTTTATGAAAAATCAATGGGTATAAGCACAAATGTCGGGCTTAGAGCCCTGTAGCACTGGGCGAAAACACTTACCTAATACACTCGCTGGGGCCTTGAAGAGGCCATCGCAGCGCTTTTGAGGCGGTTCGATAATCCCTGTTGGCGCGATCCCTGCTTAAGCTCTAAGGGGGCCAAATTGATCCTCGTACAGTGAAGTCAACCTTCTAACTGTCTGTCTCGTCGTACTCTCGTCACTCTCGTGACGTCTCGTCGTCCACCTCGTCTACGCATACACTACATACATTACATGCCTCATGTAGGAATGTATGCTCGTTGATACCTACCCAATGAGTGCTCTACTGAGTGACGAGAACCATTCACAGATATAACTATGATTACCTTGGCAGCACACAAAGTCACGTCACTGATCTAACTGCGCAGGTATTAAAATGCCTGTGATGGTTATAATAGCAATAGTTTTAATGAAATTGTTTCGCTATAATTCTATTGTGATTTAATAAGAAACGTGCAACCCTGTTTATTTCTATGCAAATAATTAACACTACAAAAAGTGAGTAAATGGTACGAAACTATGCATGGACTCTCTCTCTCTATATTGTTTGAAAATGGATATATATTTACTCAAAACTCGTAATATATGTGAAACGAAATAATATATACTAGCAAACCCAAGCATAAATTGTACTATACTTATGTAAAACGACATCTATCAACATTTCAGGTTAGATTTTCTTTTTCGGTCACAATACTTTTACTTTTTGTGTTCGAAAAGTTAAAAATATATATATATTTACGTATAGCTTTAAAGTTATTTGGTTTTATAAAAATATGCTTCTGATAAAATATTTGCTTTAAAAGGAGACATATATAGGCCTATATATATGTAACGATAAGTAATTTTATATCTCAAATAATTTAGTAGATATAAAAAAAGTTCATTTACGCATCAGACCGGAGCCCTTAAAGTCATTTTGCCGAAATATTGGGATAATCTATTTTTTTTGGAATATTTATAAATGTTTAGAAATAAAATTTAATCAAAATCGTTAGAGCCGATTTTGAAAAAATCGACTTTTTCTCTTTTTACCCTTCAGTAAACTACCCTTAATTTTAGGACTAGATATCCAATTCCAAAAACCCCTCGGGTCAACCCTATGAAAACCCTAGATACCAAGTTTTAGCCTGATCGGTAAAATAGTTTAGGTTCTAGTTGTAGGTACAGACAGACGGAAAGTCAAAAAACACTTTTTTGGATTCGGGGAGTCATGAAACGTCAAGATTTATCAAAATCTTGAGCTCATTTTTTTGACGATCACAATACTTTCTCTACCTCTAAGATAGCGAAAAAGTAACAAGTTTTATAATTAGCATTAAGTTCTTACGACACACTAATGATTACGTCGTATAAAGAGTAAGACTCGTAATATATTAGATTTTGTGTTATATTAATATCGAGATTCTGATTTTGAGTGGGTGTATTGAAAGTAGTTTACAACGTGTGATTTGTCTCTTGTGGTTTAATAATTATCTCTTCACGTTAATGCGAGTGCAGTTCCATTAAATAAACTTCCTCATCCCTATCCCGTAGATTAAGCCATTAATAACCCTTGTTTTTATCACAATAATTAAAAAAGTGGCATATAACAAAGCAGCTTTTATCGCCTGTATTATAAGTATGTGCACGCGATCACTATCTACTCATTTCCTCTTCGTGTAGTCTTATTTCATAACTGATGAATCGTAACGTTCTCACAGAGTTAAACTCACCAATGATGCGTTCATGTGATTAACACCTGCTCATTATATTTATTGAACCTACAGAATTCCTAGAGGCTGGCGAAGCTCCAAAATGTAAAAGTCAAAGTCGTAGCCAAAATCTCCTTCGCTTTGACTTCAACAGCTTTCACATTTTCTAAACATTCAAACGGAAGAGAAACTTTGATATGTAATAAAAAAAAATTGAGATATCTCACAAAATATTATATATATTTCATCATGTCATAATTTTTAGGACAACTTTTAAACACTATTTTTTAGCAACTAATAATCTGCTAGGTGATGTAGGGGTCAATGCACCTGACTACGAGTCTAAGGGTACTGGGTTCGATTCCCGGTTGGTACCTTGAGTTAATTAGACCTAGGTAAAATTTAGAGTTTCTACTTGTTCCAGACCCCCATACCTACCATCATCACATCATCTCATCGGGACAAGGAAAGAACCTCCATGGAAAGGATATACGGTTAGTACATTCGATGGGTAACGTTTCATTAGTATTGGTTACTCTTCCCACATGTATTAATGGGGTACTCTCCAATGTACAAATAGTAGCCCAGATTCGCAAAACTATTCTTACTATACTAGTGATTTAATATATAAATATACATACACAATATAATCATGGATAAATTCACTTATATCAGCATAAAATTATATATTGCGGTTTATAATTTTATATTAATATTTCTCAATAACCAATGAATTAGTGGCTATTTAAAAAAAAAGTAGTGTTATCTGAAATCAACATCTCACGTCGTACCAACACTTTGTGTCCTTCATAACGACTTATTTACCATTATTACGACCACTATGTGTCGAAACATGTAGGATTGAGTATTCCAGTGTCTTTTAACGCCATAAATGCAAAAAGGAGTAACGGGACAAGAAATATCAGATAAGAATTAAAATATTACAAAATTATCCACATCAATTAAATGCGTTTCAAATTGGCTAAAATATGAATTAAAATTTTGTACTTGTCAACTCTATTACTTATCTATACTTTGAACATTGTTTCATTAAATATTCATAGTTCTTAAAGTCGTTGTATATTAATACTCAATCAATTAAACATAATCTTTTTGCAGATTTAGTATTTTCATCCAAAATTTGTTATAATTTGAATAATGAACTTACTTAAACTTAAACATTGTATTGTCTAACCTATTTTGTTATTTATAAGGTTTAAAACATTTGTAACGTGTTTAATGTATTTTAGACTTATCATCACCTGATATACTGCCAAATGGATGATGAATTATTAATTAAATGTGTAGTGGTCACTATTTTACAATATGTTATTACCTTAAAACTAACCTAATTATACATTTTGATCCTCAATTTTATTTTTCCCATCAAAAACTTAACAAAATTTATCAATAAACTCTTTTTATATATTTTTGAGCAATATGTCTAAGCCTTATATTTTAACTGTTTATTTAAATTAAATAAAGTCAGTGATGGCTAGTAGAAAATCCCCTGTCATATATACATATATACGTATATATATACACGTATAAATATATATATATATACGTATTTATAAATAAATATACATATATATGTATATATAAATAAATATACATACATGTATAGATGGCCTTTATTTCTACATGCATACATTGTTGCATACATACATGCACACAAGGTTACATACATACATGCATACATGGTTACATATATACATACGTAAGTACATACATATACACATCACACATACATACACATATGTTACCATCCAAACCCGATTCAAGGACACACTAGATCGGACTAGGCCGAATTGATATATCCTAAGAGTCTACAAGACGTACTAATTTATCCTAGTATAATTTAATTAATTCTGAAATATTGGCCTAGCTCATAGAATAAACTAATATGGCTTACAATTTTACTAGGCCTAACCAAGTTTAAGTTAGGTTAGTTTAGGTTAGGTTGGTTAAAAATTTGGCACAATGTATGCATCATAAAACATGTCCAAGGTCAATTCATCGTATTTATTAAGAAGGATGAAACAATTATTACCTAAAATCATCAAGCTATATCTGTTTATCCTACAAGCTGCTGGATATACCAATTCGGCCTAGCCCGAATGGTTTGTCCTGGAATCGGATTTGGACTGTAACACATACATACAATATAATACTACTTCAAATTAATAACGACTTAACTAAAATAAAATATTTCGAGTGTAGTTTGTATTAACTGTACCTATATTAGCGTGCATAGGGGATGAAAAAACCACATTTATAAATGACAATAAGAAAATCAACCCCAATGTACCAGGTTTGGAATCAAACCTCAACCTCCCATCATTGGCGAATCAAACAAGACGGTACTCACGCCTTTCTTTGTTCATGGACCCACCATTGCAGGTGAATGTGTTTATTATGTATGTTAGTGTTTGCGTATTATGAAGACTTTACCATTTTCTTTAACATTGTTACTCGACATTTCTCCTTCATTTGTCCTACATCATACCAGAATGACTAAAAGCCCACAATTTCTTGTTCATTTTTATATTTACTTTTTATTTTTATTGAATATCAAAATAGATATTCAGAATGTTAAATGCGATAGTAAAGGGTGTTTTATTGATTAATAAAAACTAACATATTTTATACAACAAATTACTATACATAGAACTAATCTTGTGAATAGCCTAGAAGCGACTAAATAGTAACTTTAAACTGCGCATGTACAACTACAAACATGGCGTCCTTAGCGCATGCACACTTAAACAGGATATTCAAAAATACATCAAGCCACATTCAAGCTATGCTCACATAAAACATTGTAAACCTAATTATCTCCAACACGCTCATTGTTTACATGGTTTCTGTCACATATGTTTAAATTATTTCTCAACTGTGTGAACTTGTTCCTCACTAATGCTTTTGTGAATAAATCTGTTAACTGATAGTTAGTTGGTACAAACTCAACACTAATTTTCTTTTTATCAACTTTTTCTAGGAAGAAATGATACTTAATATTAATAAGTTTATTTCTCTAATGGAACTCTGAATTGTAAACCAAACAAATAGCACCTTGGCAGTTTACGTTTAATACAGTAGGATTACATTGGTTACATTCGAGATCATTCAAAAGTTGTCTTAACCATACAATTTCTTTTGAGGAAGTCACAGTTGCTACATACTCTTATTTAGTTGTGCTAGTCGTAATTAGGCTTTGACTTGTGAGCTCCACGAGACAAGTGCATCATTTAAACAAGATACATATCCCGTGGTTGAGCTGCGGTTATCATTGTCACGTGAAAAATCAGCGTCAGAATAACCAGATAAAATTAAGTTATCATTTTTGGTGCTATTTACATATACGTTGTGATCCAAAATTAATGATACCAATTAAATATTTAAATATTCTTTTAACAGCTGAACAATGACTTTTGTTATTTTTGTTACTAAATCTACTGAATTGGTTTACAGAATACGCAATATCAGGTAGCGAAACTAGTGCAAGAAATATGAGAGAGCCTACAGTTTCTCTGTGAGGTACATTTTCAGTCATTTCACTGTCAGCGTCAAATTGACTTAGTATAGTGTGCGGATCTGATAGTACACTTACACTTTTGGCGTCTGCCATCTTAGATTTATGCAATAATTGACGCGTGTACATGCTTTGGTGTATATACATCAATCTTTTCGTTCGATAGCGCTCAATTTACATACCAACATACACACTTTCATCACCATCTGTTGTTTCAAATTCTATCTTAAGTATCTCTAGTAATGCCTCAAGTATTTCTTTTGATTGAGCTGCAATCAGCCCATCATCAACAAATAAAACTAAATAAACTTGTTCACTTTTCACTGTGTCATAATATACACACACTTAACAGCGTCACTTTGTTTTAGATTGAATTGTTTCAAAAAATCACTAAACTTGGTGTTTTAACCCATAGGAGCATGTTTCAAAACATTAAATAATTTTTGCAATTTATAAACCACATTTGATTGATTTTTGATGTCAAGTCCCTTTGGTATCTCAATGTAAATAATTTATTGAAGTTATCCGTAAAAAAAACGCTGTGCGTACATCAAATTGTACTAGCTCCAAATAATTTTGTGTCACGACTGCTAGAAATACACTCAGTGAGTCGTATCTAACCACTGGAGCAAAAGTTTCAGTATAATCTATACCTTGTTTTTGAAGAAACCCTCTTGCACATAAGCGAGCTTTATAGAGGCTTATCTTTTCAGCAGCATCACTTTGAATTTTGAAAATCCACATTGAACTTATTGGTTTCATCGTTTCGTCTTTTGGCACAACTATCCACGTTTGGTTTTCTCGTGGGATTTGAGTTCTTCTTCAATCGCTTCAATCCAATTTTGAGCCTCAGATCCACTCACAGCTTCTTCAAATGTTACTGGTGTGACATATTGTACTAAACTCACATCAAATCTAGTGGTGGCTGGATTTTACCTCGATCCCTATAGCATTTACGAAGTCATTAAAACTTCATACCATATTCATTCAACTCGCAAAATTGTTTTGTCAATTTATCAAGCAATGTTGAATCACACCAATTTTTAAAGCGACAAGACAAACTCGCTTGCCAGATGGATGCAGACAGGGGCGAATTTACGCATAGGCCTAGTAGGCACGTGCCTACGGTGGTAGATTTTAGGGGCGTCAAATTTTTAATGACGAAAAAAAATACATATATTTTTCTGCCAGTTAAAACAATTTTATGGCTTCGTCGTGTGTGTGATTGTTGTGGTTTGCTGTATCTGCATACCTACATGACAGAGTATAGCCTTAATTCACTCATAATCGTCTTTGTCTGGCATCATTCACCATTTCACTCAACAAAAATCAAGGCGAAATATACTATAGACTATTTTCTTAATATGTACTGTACATGCTAATATTTTATATGTAGTAACATGTTATACAGTCTACTAGTGCAGACTGTTTATTTTTTAATTATATGATATTTGAATTTGTGTGTTATGATTGTGTCAGAGTATTTATTTGTATTTTATAATTCTTTGCTTAGATTCTTACTACTTTTAAAACCTCACTATAATAAATAATAAAATAATGTAAGCCCTTTCTATCTGTGATTCCACAGATGGCACTTACGTATATGGTATATATGTGTTGGTTTATTAGGGGTCTTGGGGGGGGGGGATTTAGAAGATTAGAAATTAAGGTAGGAAAAATGGGCGGCAAATTATCTAGTGCCTGTGGGCAGCATATTCGCAAATACGCCCCTGGATACAGAGCTATTTTTAGATGATTTTGGTCCGTAAGCAAAGCTAAAGTTACTGTTGTATTAAATCACTAAGTTGTCCATGCAAATCTATTCAGTGGGAACGTTTTTGAAAAACCATAAAATTAAATCCATCAAATGTAATTTAATACAACTATATTGATTGCTTACTAATGGACCTGCCAATGAATAATCCAAACAATAGTGTTTTTTTTATTGATTTATGGCCATGCTTAACTCCTATTTGTGTAAAATTAATATACTAATCCACATTTGTGTTCACGAAAACTAAATACCAGGATCATAAATTATGGTTTTCCGTTAACAGGGAGGTTGGTTTTCGAGTCCCGACCCAATTTACTGAGTTTTCCCTTGAAGATTACCCACTCTCCCTCCACGTCAATGCGGGTCAATTTCCTCCAAATTATTCCTCCCTCCTCCTTACCACATTAGCGTATTTAAATTGCGTGTATCTTGGACGGGTAGTAATCCACGGATATAAAAAAGAGGTGATTTCTTAGATTATTTATGAGGTTTTTGTTCAAATATCATGCTTATAGGAAAAGTATATATTTTTCAGGGACGTGGTTTGGATGCTTGCAAGGTATGTACAACTTTTTAAAAGTGTTTTCGGTGATAAGTTCTCTCCCACCAGGTCCCCATTTGACCAATCATAACTAATCTCTGTTCTACATACCTAGTAGAAAATATATAATCGTTGATACCTGCGAGTGATTGCTCTGCAAAGTATAGCTATGATTTATATGTAAATAAATATTCTATTCATCGCTACTTACTACTACAAATTGAACAACGTATAAGATAAAGCCCTCTGTTTAACCTCCAACGTTTGGAGTGGTTTATCTGGTTCAAATTTGTCTTCCCATTAACAATTCTGGGGTGTTTATCTTGCCATCCTGAGGGCAGAGTAGAAGGGCCTCTGTATGATGAGTCCATGCACAGATCTCGAAGACATACAGAGATTCACAGATGCTGCGTTTGGAGCAGGGAGCCATCCTCGTGACTTGACTAGAGTCACGATCATCACGCGATCTCAATTACCCTGTCTTCCGACATGCAGCTTCTTATTGGAACAGACCTGACACAAGGGCCAGTCCTGGTAGCTTCCTGTGCCAGCTACCGGTGGTGACTGACAAAAGACAGAGCCGTGACCCTTAACACCATCACGCAGATTATTATTTGTTAAACACAAACTTTATTAAAGACTTAATCAAGGACGTGTCACGAAGTGTTAAAACTCAGTGTCGTGTCGTGAAGTGTGACTAGGGTAAGCAGAATTTGTTTGAACGGTATTTGTGAATTGTCAAAGGTCATGTATCAACTAAATGCATTTATATGTGAGGTATGTAGAGCAGAGCTTGTGTATGATTGATAAAATAGGAACGTAGTGTGTTAGAACTTATCACAGCCTCTGCTTACTCTGTAAACACTAAATACACGTCATTGTTAAAAATATGACTGTGACATATTCATCCACTCAGACCCCAATTGGCCAAACTTACATAGGTACTGTTTAACACACTTTACATGGTAAATGTATTTCCGTTGATGCCTGACCAAAGAGTTTTCTACAGTAGGATGAAAACTATTAACAAGTACAGCCTAAACCAACGATGCTGACCCTGCCAACACGCCACGACACACCACTGAACTTAATATATGGGCTTGAAGATGAAAGAGTATATTAGAGTAGATGAAGTGAACCACATTAGTGGGTGAGGGGGGTGGGAAAACCAGAGTGACACATTGCATGTTGACAATCAGCTTTCTGTGCTTCCGGCCGATATTCGAACATCGAATTGCTATCAGCTAAAGTCCTGTCAATTGCGAGAACTAGTAAATTCCTCACTTCTGAATATATTCCCACCCGTCCATCCCCCAACAGTATATTATTTTATTTTTACTATCTAAGTAAATGACTGTAAAGATACGTAAAAATGACTCAACAAGTCAATCACATTTCTTACTATATTCCAAATAAATATAATTGTAAAATTTAACCACAAATGATTCACAATATACTAATAGGAAATTATATATGTTTTATTAGTTTGGAGATTCCTTGAAGTAAAATTATATCGGCAATCAAACACAAACCTTGAATAGGATTTTAAAAACTTCAAATTGGGAAGGACGGTTACCGGTTAGAACTTAATATCCACTCATCACTTATTATTATGAATGTCTTCTGATGAGAAAACTCGCTGCCGTTCAATAAATGTGTCGTGGTTTTAGCTGAGCGTTTCTCATTCTTTATAAAAAGATTTCAAAATAAAGATAGTTAGGAAATTTATTATAAATAAGAAAATAACTAATGGTCAATGTGGTTTCTATTTTAGTAAGAAGTTACCGAAACTTTCATAACCTCTATCATCTTAAAAAAGAACGAATTAATGTTCAATTTAAATAGTTTCACCTCTGGCAAGTACATAATGTATTTACATAAATCCACTCTTTTTTTTGAGGAAACAATGTCACATGTAAATTACACGAGGTAACATTCATTTCAGAAGTTTGGTCAAATCTACCATCATCTAATTCTTCTTGTTATCATTGTAGTATCAGATTTTTTTTTTATTAGTCTGCGTCTGTCTAGGTATTCCAAGTATGGTGGTAAGGAATGCCAGAAGAAATGTCCAGTCTAGAGAAAGGACCTCTGTTAGCCATTGTCTCAGATGCGGCTATCTCCATTTATCTCCAGACGTATGTAATGTAAATCATTCCATGCCTGACAACTGCAATCAAGGACAATGCTATCAACCAGAGGCAGACTGGGTTTTATTTTTTTTATTTTTAACGTTCATTTACTTTCAAGATTTGAATTTACAAGGGAATACTTTTATCTTTGAGAGAGTCAAGCGCATTAAAATGTTTTAAAAATATTTATTAGTTTTTTATATAACAGAGAGAGAAAATACTCATTAAATGCAAACAAGGGGGTTTATAAAAATACAGTTTACACTATACAGTCGCCATTTTTCAGATAGCTACAAGTGGCTGACACAAGTGCAAACGTCCTCGGCCTTAAAATATAACAAGTGGAAAATGTATCATATAATGAATGTCCTTATTTCACTGATAGACCTTGAGCGTGCTACTCCAAATGCCAGTTTGCCTATTTAAAGATCTAAATGAATTTCCATCAAAAGTCCCAAGGGGTTCGCAACGAACACATACTAAATAGACCATCATAGATTTCAGCACTTGGAAACAAAATCATTGAGAGTTTGGGCCTAGTTAGGTCTTATATTTCCTAAGTAGAGGGCGAGTCTAATGCTCTAGACCAGTGGTATTCAACCTGGAATACGCGAAGACATTTTAAGGGGAAACGTAAATTTTGAAATATATATAATGTATGTTTATATTTATTTATATATATAATGTCACGATAAACAGTGAATAGTTAGGGCCAGAAGCCAAAATCCATGGTATCTGGGAGTGCCATTTTTTATTTTAGAAGTATGTTATGGCAATATGTAGGCCTATAACTTGCATTATGCACCAACAATTATTTTAAGGGATAAAGTTGAAGATAAATTACTATATATGATGGTAGACGAACAAAAAAGGTTGAGTACTACCGCTTTAGACCATTCGACTACTATTAAAGCATTTTACTCGGACTCTAATTGGTCACCGTTGATGAGAGAAAGAGGTTTGAATCCTGGCGGATACATAGGTGTTGTCTTTATACATGTGATTTTTAACACCTTTATTCAAGCTGATGTGGGTACATTTATTTTAATATCTCTTTATATTCATTTATTAAAATCTTTTATGTTATTTATAAAAACGAAACAGATAAACAACAATACAAACTAATGTTGTTATATTTATAGAACTGAACAGTGAATACGTTTGACTGTGAATGACGTCCGTTAAATAATAAGAGTAGAGACATATTTTTCTTGATCAAGCATACAGTAAATTAGACAAGCTCTATAAACATAGCTATCTACTATAAGTATTATAGTTTATCTCTTTTGAATAAATTGCCCTATCCTGGTAATTATCATCGTTTAGAAAACTGCCATTGTTGTCTACAAGCCAGATCAATCAATGATGATAAGAAAAACTGAGCTTGGTTGTCACCCGGATGAGTGGCCATGTGGACTAAATGTCAGGCTCATAAATTCTTGATTGGGGTGACTGAGAATTTAGGGCTTGATAACACACCGGGTTTCTAAATTATAGTGTATTTTGAAGTTAGTTTTTTCTTTTTACTACCCGTTCGGGTTACACGGCTATATGCCAATTACGCTAATGGTTTCAGTGATTAGGAAGCCTTTAGTTAGAGGAAGTGTATCTGAATTTTCATGGAGGGAGAGTGTAAAATCATTATGGGAAAACCACCCACCAAACACCTAAACGAGATTCTAACCTCAATCTCCTCGTCATCAGAAGTATAGTTACTGCGAAAGTGACGCTTTAGACCATGTGGCCCCCGAAGTGGGTTTTGTATGTTCCTCTATAAAATTTCTCAAATAAATAGTTTTTATTTTTAATTTAAAAACACTTTATTTGTATGATCCTCCAATATGTTGACATTTTTAGGGATTGGAAAGAATCTGTCAACATACATTTTTGTAAATAATATTTAAAACAGGATAATAGGTAGTCTCTTTAATTTCTACGAGTTAAAAAAAATCTAATTGGCAGTTAAGGGGAATTAATAGCATGAAGGACATTAACAATGAAGTCCTATATACCGCCAACTATCGGCTTCATGCTTTTGTATTTTCATAAACAGTTTTATGTTGTTAGTTTGGGGCGGCTAATTTAGATTAACTATGGCCAATTCCTATATTATATTTTTTAGGGGGTACATATTACTACCCAGCTGAGCTATAATCATTTAATGACAATTATAGGGTGGCTATGAGAAAGGAAGAATTTAAAGGAAACCTACATGCATTTGCGTGGATAGAGAGTGAGAAAACATCTAAGAAACAAGAACCTCAGTACATCCAAACGGGACTATAACCCCAACTCTACATCACCTCTAAGACCGACTAGATGGATTTGAAATTTATTACACGTGTTCATAGGTGAGGGTTTAAATTGTTATAAGAAGTAATACCAAAACCACTTTATTTAGCAAGCGTCTTACTACATATTCAGGCTATACACCTATGTACTAATTATGATAACCGGTTAGGGATGATGAAGGCTTAATCTAGAGAAAATGCACACGCAATTGAGTGAAGGGAGAGGGAATACCATTTAGTAAAAAACTTACCTCCGTGTACCTGACTAGGATCGAACACGGTCTCTCCATTGGAAGTCCAGGCCAACACGAGATAGCGCGTTAGACCACGCGGCCACCGAAGCTGGTTTCAAAAATACTTGTCTTGATATAAGGCCGTGTATATGCCCGTAATAAAATAAATAAACATCAAGCCTATTGGAATAGCGTAAGGAGGGTATATTTTCAAATAATTTCCCCAAAATTCACATCAATGACGTGACATCGTGTGTTAAAATTGTACAGTATATGTGATAATTTCTCGCCCACTTTGACTCCATTGAACCACACTTATATAGTTCTTATTTGCTTACCATGAGAATGTATTTTTGTTGATGCCTGATCAATGAGTATTCTTCTGAATTTTGAGAACAAATCTCCTTTATTACAGTATATTATGTGTCTAGTCCGGTCACCGAACTACAAACAGAGGAGCCTAGGCTAAATGGGTCTTAACTCTGAATCTCGACCAAATAATAAGCCATTATACGGCCTACCTTCGCAACACTCCACGCTACGCCACTTATTTACACGGAGGTAGTGGAAAGTTACACGTGACAAACTCTTCTTTGCCCTGGTTAGTCGGGCCAAATCCAGGCTAGCTACGTTCCAATTTTTTATAGAATCTTACAGATAGTAAGCTACTAGATCCATTCGTACGCATTCATACGTCAATTCATGTGATCTGTAGCTGTCACTTTTGAAATATATAACAATACCTACAAAGTAACATTCATAATAGTATAAAATGTTATCAATTTGGTCGAAACCTTTTTTTAACCTTTCTGTGAAAATTGGACTACAAAGATTGGCCTACTTCTAATGGTCTGACAGCAATATGAGTTGGGTTTGGGAGGGGGTAGGAAGTTGCATTAATTGATACAAAATAGTAATTATAATATTGGTAGGTAGTTTTGGGCCAAGATAAGACTTTGTAGTAGTCTTGCTGAAAAGGAAACTTCGTCGTCGTATCCTGTCCGAGGCTGGTGGTGTTGCTGAGACAGGATGCACGTGTTTGGTCAGTCAGGAAGACCAATAATTGGACGTGTCCTCTGAAAAAAACTGGACATTTTGTAGGAAAGGGGGTGATGGGGGGAAGGATCTGTGGTTTTATTGTCTTGTTACCGCCACATATTTTCACAAACCTGGAATCCTATATAGTTGTGAGAAGAACTTCAGGCATTGAACTTGTTTACCATTCACGTGGGGGGTTGGGCCTCGAATCTCTAACAGATGAACTGAGGAGTTTTTGGTCTTCCACATGTAAATTCACTTTGATGTTTTTATCTACTCTCCATACCAATTTAGTCGCAATTCTTCTAAGACATCCTCCTCAATCACTAGATCTTAAATGGTGTGACACAATCGTACACTCTTTTTTATTTAGTCTTTTAAAATCTTAGAATATTTTTATTTAAAGTTAGCTATCAATAAACTAACCGGAACAAACATATTGTATGAGTAACTATGAGTAAAATATGTGGTCTAGGACAACTGGGCACTTCCAAACGGGATTGGCCAACTGGGTGCTTGCGAACTGGGCACGGGTAAGACTGGGTGCCAAGACAACTGGGCGCGAATGTAAAAGGTAATAATAGTTTTTTACTTAAATATTCATTTTTGGAGTTGTTTAAAAAAATACATTTTAGACAAAACTTAATTTATGTATATTTATAAAGTTAGACTATTTTATATTATAAAATTATGAAATTTTAAAACCTAACCTAACCTAATATCTTGTATAACATTGAAAAAACATGCCTTAAATAGTGTTGCGCATGATTGCCTTTTTGTTTTGTTTCATTATGAATGAACTTTTTTTTTGTTCCGTTTTTAAAAAAATTGATCCTGGTGCCCAGTTGTTTGTTTTCATTTTTAACAACTATAACATTTTTGTTAGCAATTTTTAAAGAAATTGACCCTTGTACTTTATTTGTTTTCATTTTTACAGCTATACCATCTTTTTTAAATTGGCCATGTTATATTAGCTCCCAGTATTCCCAGTGCCCAGTTGGCTGCGCCCGTTTGGCGGTGCCCAGTTGTCCGGATTTGTAAAGAATGACCCTAAGCACGGGACGAGTTTTGGATAGTTCAACAGTAGAGCGTTGGCGCTATAAACCAAGCATCCCAGGCTCGATTCCAGTGTCTGAGTGTCATTTTTTGAATTTATGAATGCATACTTTTTGGTTACTTATATGAATTACTCTTCAAATTACTCTTTAAACAAAATCGTAAGGCTTTATTTAAATTAGAAACTAAAAATAATTGTCATCAGTAAACTACCCCTAATTTTAAAATTAAATTCAAAATTTGTTCTTTATAAATGACCATATATCATCCAAACATCGAGTTTGAACGAAATAATTATGTCATTTTTGTGGTTAGTCTGGCTGATTACAGACGTTAAAACGGATAAAAGACAAAGGAACATAAATAATTTTAAGACTAATTAATATATTTTTTTAGTTTTTGGGCTAATACAAAGAATGTAGAATTAAAATTATTTTAAAATCTGATTTGACACAAAATGATGATAATGAATGAGAAGTAAAATTATGGTTGAAACAAAATTAATTTTATAAAAATATCTTTAAGGAACTAATTTTTATGTTTGCATGGAAAAAGTGGGTATCCAAATAATAAGAACATTTTGAAACAAATCACAATTTATATTTAATCATGATTTAGCACTAGACATGACTAAAATTAGCTATAATACCACAAACATTTTGCATACAATTAAGTTTTTATTTCTAGACGCATGTAAGTAAATAGTAAGAAAATCTATAAACATGTAGATCTTACCATTACTTTTTGAAGGATTGTTTTAAACATATAAACTTTCCAAGGAGCTAAATTAATATAATAAATTATAATGACTACGTAATTCCTGTTTAAATATTCATTGACATTTCCAAGTTTTTAGTACTTCTCAGCTTGGGGGCCTTCCTTAAGGCTTGTTTATCAAATAACCCGTTTGTCACGTGTGATTAGTAGGAGCTGGTTTTTGTGATGGTATAGTAGTCGAACCTTTAGACAAAATAAATGGTTTTCAACTTTGTACACTAAACGTTGTTTCTCAAAAAACCTGGGCTTGGATTTCTTTTTTAAATAATATGTATTGACTATCACATATTATTTTTAGGGATATACGTTCTTGTGCTTATAAAATTTGTACGAAAATTTGATAACCAATTAATTCTTTATTATTTTATCTCATTCTAAAATAATCAATTCACTAAACTTTAATTGATAATAGAACTAACAATTTAATCTTAATTTGAATATTATTTACATTGAAATGCAACGTGTTAAAAAAAATCCATGCATTTTGAGAAAATATCATGAAGTTTTTGTTATTCTAAAGGCCGCTTAAAATTATCCTGCTTTATTTGTAGGCGTTTGACTTAGATTCTGTTTATATTAAAACCTCAATTTTAATAATTTACAAATAAGGCTTATTTTACTATTATCAATATATATATATATATATAAAGGTGCAAATTATTTGTGTTAGGTAATAATTGAAGTTTTTTATTCAAAGTTCACCACTGAAAGAATCTAATAGAATCTATCAGATATAATATATAACATAAATAAAAAAAGAGTGGTAAAGATTTGGTAAAATATTTTACCATCATTGAAAACTGATTAAATAATGTTTATTTAATAATGGTTTGTTTCTTCTTTTTCTTCTTCTTCAAGGTAGCAGCTGGTAAAATATAAGGGTGCCAGTGTTTTGGTAGAAGCTCTCACACATCCCTCGAAATGTATCAACCCCCTTGAATTCCCCCTCCTCTTCCTCCCAAACTCCTCTCGAGTCTAACAGTGCTCCATAACCTCATTAGCGGCAATTTGTATGCAGTGGGAGTCTTGGGTGAAGTCTATAGGGTGCAGGCGCGCCTTCTTGTAGGGCCCAACAAGTTGGCTTCTTAGGAGGGGGGTTAAGGATGTGCCCTTCTCAAGGCCTGATACATCCGAGCCTGCAACGATCAGAGAAAACACACTCTTTAATAGATAAACTAACTGATACACACTATGACAGACTGCTTATTAGGGGCGCAGCGGAAATATTACAACTACGTGATGGGGAATACTGTCAGAATAACGTGCTTGGAAAGTCTGAATGTTATAAAGTAGGGAAAAAAAAGAAGGGCCACACAAATTATGGTGTGGGATTAATTCGTTTCATTGTATTTACTAATAGTAGTGGTAGTGACCAGCTTCGGTGGCCGAATGGTCTAACGCGCTACTCTCACAATAGACTGGACTGCCGATGACAGGGAGATCGGAGTTCGATCACGATCGGGGGTGTTGAAGGTGGTTCTTTATTATTGGTTTCACACCACCCCTCCTTCCCCACACAAATACGGGTAAACTTACTCTAAATTCCTTTCTCATTTATAACTCATTAACGTAATTAGTACATATTCGTATAACCCGAACAGGTAGGTGCTAAATTAATTAGTGATATTAGGAGTTAAATATCGTATACCCGCATCTGTGAGCACGTGGAATAAACATCAAGCTCATCTATTCTGGTTTTTCAGGGATGGAGAGTGAGGTCGAGTATCAAATCCTGGCACGGTGTACTGCGAGTGTTTTTTCCTAAGATGGTTCCCACTTCTATTACACACAAATGCGGGCGCATTTATTTGAATTATAACACATTATTTCTTACCCGATTATCTTACAGTCGACTCTGGTTATAATGAACATCTATGGACTCAGATGTCAATCTTGTTCACCATGGTCGAAGTTCGCTAAAACCAGAGTTAGCTATATATATAGCCCTGCACCTTTCTGCCCATCCGGGATACATACGCATACGCACTAGATAGGGGTCAGTGACCTGGTGGTCTTGGCATAAGGTGTCAGACTTCTGTGCTGACCTCTGACAAGACGTGTATTAATCACAACTTGTGAATGTGTGGAATGCCAGACCTCCACAGTGGTTCGGATCCCACGTTAAACTGTAGGTCCTCCATTTCATCTCAAAACCACCCTACCATTACACATTAGTGTAAGTGCGTATAACCCGAATGGGTAGTAAGACGTGGTGCTAATGATAATAATAATAATAATAATAATAATAATAGTTAGGTTAATATGTTAAGAATGAAGAAGGTTGAATTGAGAAGAAATATACCCGAATTTGTGTAGAGTGGGAGTGAAAAATTATTTAGAAGGAACCACCCTAATTAAACTGAAATTCCCGTCATCACCAGTCCAGTTTGCTGTGAGAATGTTGCCTTTAGACCATGTGACCACGGAAGTGGGTAATAGTGTAATTAAATGTTGTTAGCCCATACGGGAAGTATGATGTAGTATTGTAGAGCCAATAACATAAAATTAAATAATAGTTCAAACAAAACTGATTCAAAACATTATAGTATCTTTACCATTGTTAGTAGCAAAACTTGTTATTAAGCAACACAATTACAATTAAAATCATACGTTTGACTTGTTAAAAAAAAAGTTGTGAGCTATAATGTTCTTGGAGTAAAATTAAAATCCATACTAAAAAAATGACGTATTCTAAATAAATCATTATACCATATTCGGTATATGTTTCTTCATTATGTAAACACAACATATGCGTGATATAGTAAAAAAGATAAATAGTTGAATACGTCTCCTGAAGGCATATCTATGTAAATATCTAGAAATGAGACGCTTGATAAGGTTAACCACCTTCCAAAATTGAAGCTTTAATAGGCGTAATTATATTACCATTGGTCATATAAAACGATTAACGCAAGGTTCTACCTTATTATTTCTCAGTTTTCCTGCTCTAAATGTCTGATTTATATCTCTTTCCGATTATAGCTTGGAGTAGTTTATTACTTCAAAGTTACTTTAAAACTTTTTTAAGTAATTTTTTTTAACTAAACCTTTTTTATTATATAGACAACTTTGATTGTGCGCTAATGATTGTAGAACTCGTGGTATGCTTTAAGAAACCTGGCTAAAAATTGTTTCTTCCTCGATGCTTCAGAAATAGGGATTCACCAACCTCCTTGACTAAATAAAAGCCCGAACCATTGGCTGATCGGTCTAAGGTATTAAACTCGCATTACACTTGACTGCCGTTGACGGGTAGATCGGGTCTTGACTCTGGTTAGGGCTGTATTAAGACGGGCTTATAACTTGCAACATTCTCTGTGTTTTTCCAAATCTTCTTTCCCTCCACGTTCATGCGCATGCATTTTATATTGGCTACATTTTATTAATTAAATTTTTTAGTTTCTATCACTGTGTTTAACTACCTGTTCGAGTTTTACGCATATTTACTAATAACATAAATGTTTTAGGATGAAGAAGGCTGTATTTAGAGGAAGTGTAGCATCCTTTGCGTGGAGGGAGAGTGGAAAACCATTTAGGATAAAACCTCAAAATACCTCGACCGAAATTCAAACCTTGATTTCCCTGGAATCAGCTGTTATACACTTTTGATTAATTCGTTAAAAACTTTAGTATTAAACATAAAAATAAAACAAACTAAATAAATGTCGTAGCTCATATGTTCTATTCCACAATTTTTTAAAGATTGTCTATAGCTGACATAAATAAACAATTACTAAATCTACTTTCACGTATTTATGCGTCAATTCATGTGATATTTAGCGGGTCACTCTTGAGAGATATTATTAATGCTTATAAAATAATATTAATTATTATTTAGTAAAATGTTATAAACTTTGATTCTAAAAAAAAGTTTATATTTTATGAAAAGTGTAGCCAAGGAAACTTTGAACAAGCATAGAGCAAAGAAGAGTTAACACAATAGACCATATACTGAGACATGGCAGTTTGACGAAGATAATTATAGATGAAAATGTGGAAGATAGCGGGTGATGTTGGAAGAATAAGACACAAAGGTGTAATAAATTTGTCGCAGAACAGGCAAAAGTAAAGCTTCAGCAAATCAATGGAAGATCTATGACCTAATGATAATGATGCACCAATAAGAGTAGAGTGGTACAACCCAGCAATTGACTGTCATCAAACGTAAAGTTTTGTCTAGCCCATGCTTCACGTCTTACTACCAGTTCGGGCTACTTCCATAATAGACATGTAGCCCAGCCCCCCACGTGATCAGCCATAAATGTAGGGATCCTGGTTCAATCCCAGTTGGGGTCAATATATAAATTTACTAACCCTAAAAAGTGTCGCCATGTTATCTACTTGGAAAATATTTATCTACTAGGTGGGTAGTAAGAAGCTTGATTAAGCCAGTTTGTAAATCGTATTTTGATAATAATCTTCAGAAAAAAACACATAATACAAATGTATATTTTTTTAACGCACGTAGTAACTGTAAATTTAAACAGTAACGGTAAAGCCTGGATTAAATCTAAAAAAATGTAGTGTCCCCATTTCTTACAACAAACGACTGTCCTAGTATTTACAGTCCGATTTTCATATAAATCCCTTTATTTGAAAACTGGAAACGCATATTGCCACAATGGTGGGATGAAAATATAACGATATTTGTATTTACATTCTTAGTCCGTTTAATTAATAATGTAAAAACAAATTATACAGTAACGAAGTATTCTTTGAAGATTTGGTTAACTCTTTTGGATGATCTTTATAATTAATAAATCAAATAATATTTAATTCTAAAATGACAAATTTTAATGTTTTATCCAATATATGTGGTCGAAAATCGGCTTCTCATAAATATCAGGGTTTAGCTCAATATTCTTGCACAATCAGACAAGAGTCAAAACAATAGTTCTCAATATTCCTTTTCTCTATACATTGAAACTAAATCGTGACTTTACCCTAATTCGACGGTGTTAAGGGACCGTTATACCTTCCTAGCAGAAAGGGATACGGGATGCGAATATACATATAAACCCTTTTCTAAGAGACAAAAAAATACCGATTGTCTTTGCGCGACAAACCGCGGGTTACGTGATACCTACCTTCAGGGGGTATAGTATGTCTCTTACACGCATAAACTACCGGTGTGTGTTTTTAATGCAACCTTTCTCCCCCTATCTTTATTCCCTCGTGCTTCTCTCTTCTCCCCTGCCCTTGGTATTTTAAATAAACCATCTCAGTTAAAATTACATATTGGCGCAAGGTTTAGTACCTTAAATATAGTAATTACTGGATAGAAGCATAATTTGAAAAAGGAATGAAAACATCACGAAAGCTCACATTTCTATACGTAACAGTAACAGAATAGTAGTATTTTATTTATATTTTATTTGCGTTATTATTTGGCACACTGAGCTATGGAGGTTTATTTTTCAAAGTCAAGATCTGTGGGGTATTTTACTAATACTTACTAAGGTTGTTCGTGTTTGCTTATATGCATGTCGAACTAAATTACTTTATCATGAACACTACTTCGATTCTACATAGTATTAAAACGATAATTCATTTGAATAACTAAAGTAAAAATAACATGATTCAATTATACATATATATAATTATAATATATTTGCCATAGGAGTTGTGGTAACTGACAGCTAGCAGAAGATATAAAAACGGTCAAAAGAAAAACCTAATTAATGAACGATTATTTGTTGTGAATTGTGTGACTGCCAAACGTGACAACATATCAATATATGGTCTTGCAGAGTGGATACACGAGATTACCTAGTTTTTATAACTTTTACTGTCTGTCACTTACCTATACTCCTATATATATAGAGTATAATTTAATTATTATTTCATATATGCTTGAATTCAACGGCCGAATACTTTATTTTCGTAACTCAATTCTGAAAAATATTGAAGGGAGATAAAAGAGAATTTAAAAAAATATGCACAAATCAGTTTAACATTTAATCTTTAATTTTAGCATAAAATATCAAACAGCAGAATGTTAAAAATAATTTAGACAAACATCAATTATTATCTGAGTATATTTTAAATATCTAGAGGATTTAAAATATTTATACTCTCCTCCAAAAGTGTTGTGTAGTAATAATTTTTGTATTCGTAAACTATTCATTTTAATTTTATAGTTTTCTTGTTTATTAATACACAATTTTTCGAGATTTAATACAAATCCTATTTTGCTTGCTGTATTATATAGAATAATGAACCTAGAACCTTTTTCTGTGGGGAAATATGGAGCAATATATAAAATTAAGAACAAGTGTGTTCTGGTAAATGTATACAATCAACATATAACTAACTGCAGTATTGGTTGGTACTAGTTCATAATCTCTGACAGTTGTACTAAGGCTAGTTTATCCACATATGATTCTCACTATAGTTTTCCCATCCTCTTCCCACGCTAATTTTGGTTAGTTTTCTACCAGATTTTAGTTGGAAGAACAGTAGAGAAAATTCAAACATATTTATTTGCAGCAATGATATGATTTTAATTAATTTTTTTCTGTTACTATATTGGGATTGATAATATATATCGAAAAATACAGCTGCAGAGAACATGACTGGATGTATGAATGTATTAAAATTGTTTTAGTAACTTTAGTAACTAACTTATACTGTTCTTCCTACCAAAATCATACTTTACTCTCATTAACTTTTATTTGTATTCGAACAAATGAAAAATGACACCTGAACACGGTAATCAAACCCACTTCGCCGTTTCATATGTACTTAATTGTCTAGAGTTGCTTTCTTCCATTATATTTAGTAGCTAATAGCTCTTGTGCTAAACATAAAAATAAATGAAACAACAGATAAGTGGTCCGTCGTAGTCAAATGATTTGTCTTCTGAGGGTCTTTGGCTTAGACCCCGGGGGTAATGTCATGCTAAAAACATGTAGGTACGGCTTGAGTAGAGAGAAATTCTCTATAATTATGACGTCTCATAAATTAATAGCAACAATACTTCAAAACAACCTGTAAAATAGAATATAAACAGTATTTGTATTTTAAATTATTATTCTTTCGCGCGTCTTGGTACCTGTTCAGGATACGCACATACCTGTTTTTTTTTTAGGTAGAAATAAGGAAATTTAGAATTTTTATCAAATGTACCCATATTTGCATTGAGGGAGGGTTGTAAACCATTTAGGAAAAACCTGGCTTGGATTCGAAACTTAACCTTCTCACCAGCAAACAAAACAAAATGAACTTTGGTCATATTCCAGAGTGATCAGTTCCAGGAAATAGAAGATAGAAACGTTTGATTCTCTGCAACTCCAAATCCTTAATAGGAACCTCAAATCTTAGAGTTGGAAGATAAACTCATGGACCTATCCGTGCACTTCAAATAGGGGCTGTGTTTCAAGTCACGTGGAACCAAAACTTTATATACATAGTCTATAATAACTTAACTTTGTTACTACCTATACCCAATGATACCTTAGTCACACCTTCTTTAATTACGTTTACATATCATTAAACACACCTTGATAATTATATTAATTACTATCAATTACCTATAGCTTGTATTATTCACTTAGTACACCTTAAGGTGAGCATTATACGACACTTTAAAGTTAGGCTCACCGATGCGGGTGAATTTTAGCTCAGCAGTGTACCAGGGAAGTAATTTTCTTAGAGAAAGGGTCTTGGTTTGATCCCGGGTTTTGCCTAAATAAGCTTGTTACATGATTAAAAACAAAAATATTGCTGTTGTCCACTTATATGGAATAGCGCAGGCGAAGAAAGCGTTTCATAACAAGAAGACATTACTAACCTCGACTAGCATAAATTTGGAAATGAGGAAAAGGTTTTTATAGACATATGTTTAAAGCGTTGCGTTTTATGGGTGTGAAACATGGAATATTGGTGCAACTGAAAGAAACGACTAAAAGCATTTAAAATAATGTGATGTTACATAAGAATGTTGAATATATCATGGATGGAGATGGTGTCAATTACAGAAGTGCTAAGAAAAGCAAATGAAGAAAAGACTTTAGAGAGATGTACAGCAAAGAAATTTTAACATGATAGGCCATATAGTTAGACATGATAGTTTGACGAAGATAACTGTAAAAGGAGATGTGGAAAGAATAAATTTAAGAAGGAGACCAAGAATGGAGTACGTGAATTATATAACGGACAATGTTGGGAGACGAAGGTAGAAAGATGTAAAAAAAAAAAAAATGCCAAGGATAGGAGAAAGGAAATAGGGACAGAATGAGAAATGTGGTTTTTAAAAACTGTACCAGCATCGCTTTAAAAAGGGTTGGAACACAGCAATTAAAAAAAAAAAAAAATCGTCCAGGTAAACATGTTTGGGATCAAATTCCATTTTCTTCTTCCCTCAAAGTAAATAAAAAGAGCACACACCTAACCCTGCTTACTATCAAACTGTTATCATTGGTAGGGTCTACTGTCATAGAAATAATACTAACGTAGGAACTGGTATTGAAATTATTTCATCTTTTGGTAGCTTTTACACCTTAAGTGTTATGACTTTGACAAAGTGTTTAAAAGTAATAATATCAAAATAGGGTGTATATGGATCTACTATGTAAGCTCATATTAATTTGTAATTGCGTATGAAATTGAGATCGTAATATTACATTTAACTATAATAACGTGTCTTGAATAATCGAAATCTATCGAATAGTGAAAGAGTAAAATATTAATTAGATATATGTGTATAGTGGTTGAAATGAAGATTTGGTAATAATATTGTATGAAAAATATTGAAGGTGAGGAAGGTTGGACTAATAATAAGAAAAAAATCCGCATCAGGGATTGAATCCTGGTCTAATGTACAGAGATAATTTTTCCCAAAATAGTTTCGCAGTATTCCCTCACGTAAATTAGGGTACACCCTCTTCTCTAATTCCTATCTTACTCATTCATCCTTATTCTATAAACATTTTTAAGGCTATCACAGACGCGTTTAAAAATTATGAAGAAAAAAAAATACATTTAAAAATGAATATGGTGTCATAGATAACCATCTTTGTGTGTCAAGGATATATTTGTATTAAATATGCTGGCCTAAGTAGAGACAGTTTAAAATCTATAGCCAAGTGAAAGTAACCTTGTGTTGTAAAATTTCAAGTTAATCCACCAAAACCATGAAATAATAATTCTGGAGAAAGAAAAATAGACTATCCGGCTCGTTTACATATTTGACGTGTAGTAAAAAAACAGAGGCTGAGATGGTATGGTAAAGAGAATTGAGGATGGTCGTTTGTTGAAGTTCGCACCTCCACAGTGTGGTAGCGGCCATTGTAAATCAATTGAATGGAAAAACTAGAAGGTAAGCACAGTGCATCATCTTGGGGGTAAAAAAAAACCGATATATTCTGAGAGTAAAAAGGGTTCATGTTCAAATGTTTTACTATAGGAAATCCAAAAAGTACGTCCACTTAGAGAAACATTTACTTCAAATAAAAAATGAGAGGACAGGTAAAGTCGATTCGCCACGGGAATGGTGGTGAATGTCATCAAAAGATACCAGATCTAGTCTCGTGTATCCATTAGCCAAATCATATTATCTGCAAGACCATTTTATGTTGAATTGTCACTTTTGTCAAATAAAACTTTAACAAACCAACAATCGGTTTTTAAATTATGTTTTTCTTTTAACCGTCTTTACATTAGTGATACACTAACTTATGAAAATAACAGTTTGTTTGTGGTTCATTTAAAAATACTTTACAAACGAGAGCTTTTAAAAGGCCGCATTCTCTTCACAAATTACGATGGTGAACCAGACGAAACGAAATCCGTTGATGACGTCACACAAACTGTGGTCGGTTGTGCTCAAGCTTATTTGTTTACAAAATGAAAACTTTTATTTTTAAATTAATATTTGGTATGGCTCTTTATATAAGCTATAAAACACGTTTATTTATTTTGGTGGCCTGTTATAAAATGTTACAAATACGAATATAATATTTTTGAAATTTATCTTTTCATAAACTATAATATTACATGTTGCCACAATCGCGGAAAAAAAATCTTTTTAAATTTAGTTCTTTCAATAAGTTATGAAAAATCCAATTATATAGTAATCCTAGTTTTATTAGAATCGTTTATTAACACTTTTCATTAATAATATAGAGAATAATAATTATTGAAGTTATACTTCTTTAGGCGCGTTATGAAAAAATGATGAGAGTGAAATTTTAAGATGCGCGCGCATCATTGTAACACAAAAGTAACAGGTTGAAGTTAAACCGCTCATTAAGTCTCGAAAAAAGAAAAGCTACCAACAAAATAGAAATAGAACCTCTGTTAGTCGCTCATGTTGGTACGCTCGTCACCTCTGATCACTGTTTTCATAAATATAATATTTATCCACATGTTTCTAGTTTCTACATTCACACCACGTGTTTTAGTTTCATACAAGTGCGAATTATATATGTGCTAATAAATTATATTCAGTAGTGATTTAAATTGAATATTTTGATTAATATTATTTACTATTCGTAAATATTAGTGAAAAAAATTGTGCTTATAGACTTTTTCAAGTGCAACAATATAATTGAGGTTAACTATCCGTATGTATTATTTATTGATATAAATTAAAAAAAAAATTTTTTGTATTTATTTATATTATTAGTTTAAAGTTTAAGTTCCATTAATAAAACATTAATGTTTATAGAAACCTTAAAACTTATTTTAAAGTTATACTAACTGCCATATTTAGTGACGAGATGTCTTTGGACTTGGAGGAATACAAACCTCTTTGGATCTAGACGAAGATTACACAGTTCGTAGTTTTGTTTTGTAATACTGCAAGAAATGCCATTGCGTTGTTTGAATGTAAAAATCCAACAATAAAAGGTACGTAATTGTTTTGTTACCACTGTCTAAATTGAAACAAATTTTGTGATTGACATACGTTTTGTTATTTTAATTAATTCATTATTAATTGGAGTACAGTTATGTAACTAATTGTATTTTAAGCCAATACAATAATATGCCGCCATTTAAATTTATTGAAGTGACAATCATGATTTAATAGTTGCGCCTACTCTTGAGTGGTGGCAAATAAAAGGCGCAACTTTGCTCTCAAATTGCGCCCGCTCCTTTTAGTGAATAGGGATTTGGAACATATTTCAAACTTGCGCTGGCGCAACTATTTGCTCCCTTTGGTGAATCCAGGCCCAGTAGTGATTTAAATTGAATATTTTGATTAATATTATTTACTATTCGTAAATATTAGTGAAAAAAATTGTGCTTATAGACTTTTTCAATTGCTCCAATATAATTGAGGTTAACTATCCGTATGTATTATTTATTGAAATAAATTAAAATATTATTAATTAACATAATTAATACTAAATATTATTAAATTATTTTTTATTTTTTAATGATGCCAAAGAAGTATAACTTCTCACGCGCGTACATAAGTACACACACCCATTTTTTACACACAGGCTAACATTAGTAACAGTACAGGGTACATACACCATTTCAAGTGGCTGATGACAAGTATAGAGGACTCTAGTTCGATTGTGAGGATATCTGATGAACCCATTTACCATTTGTAGAGGAATTTAGTTTGATTCTGAGGTGTTCTGATGAAACCATTCACCATTTGTTTACAGGTTTGCCCTGCTATCCAATAGTATTGTTTAAAAAAATAATTAACTGTACGGGCTTTACTCATTATGGACTCAGTAATGGGGTACCCACCTCGGTGGCGTAGTTAGCTAAAACGCTAGTTTCGTGTTGAGCTCTACTGCCGAGGATGGAGACATTAAGGTTTTAATCTCGGTCGGGTGAACTAGGGGTGATTTTTCATAAATGGTTTTCCACTCTCCCTCCACGCAAATGCGTGTTCCCTTCCTCTAAATTCAACCTTCCCAATTCCTAACCCATTATTGTAACTAGTACTTAAGTGTATAACCCGAACGGGTAGTAAGACGTGGTGCTAAATAAATAAGTATTGGGTAGAATTTTGAAGAAATGTAATCGTATTCACGTGGAGGGATGATGGTAGACCTTCAGTAAAATCACTCTTGGTAAAACAAGCTGGGAAAAGAACCCGGACCCCCTGTCGTTGGAAAACCAGGCTATATCACCCTGATATTTAGCCCACGTGCTCACCAATGTGGATAGGTATTGTCCATTTTTCGTAGAAATGACCTAACTTGACAGAAAAAGACTAGATCTACTTTCACGTATTCATAAGCAAGTCATGTTATCTGAATCGGTTTCTTTTGATATTTGTTATACTTATAAAATAATACTAGTAAATAGTAACATTCTATCAATAATGGCCACAAAAAAAGAATTTTCTAGAAGGTCCATTTTATAAAAGTCGGACTGTAATTTTCAATTTATGACAAGTGTGCTAACTTTAGATGTGTCGTTGTTGCGTTAACCCTCCCGCTGTGTCAGACCTCGTCTCTGCATCCCTACCTGTGTCTAGCCTGAAATACCTGAGCCATCTGGAGGACTAGAGGGACAATTAAGGGGGGGAAAGGGAAACTGCGGCAGATTGTTTTGTGACAAGTGCACTGATTTACGAGTTCAAGGGGCACAAATGGGGCATCACAATCTAGGTATTATGGTAGGGGGTATCGTAAACTGAAACAGTGGAGAGCAAAAAAACTGCAACGTCTAATCGTAGTTTCCGATGTTTCAAATTTTTAACAAAAGTGAAGTTATGCAATTAAAAGTAGAGGGTAGCGAGCTATGCTTGGATTTTATTATGAATGGACACTTGAAGCACTTTTTTAGAAAACACAAACATACTGTTTGCGGTCAACATTGATAACATTTTACCATATTTAGTGTTATTTCATGATATTAGCCATCAAACGTGAAAGATGAAGATCAAATGATTTTACGATATACACTCACATTTATGTCCATTTGTAAGAAAATTTGGGCATAGGTGCTTTGTTGTTATTTTAGTATATTTATTTAGTGCCACTTGCATCCGTGGTTGGATGGTCTAGGGCGTCATTTTCACAATAGATTTAATGGTTAATAATGGGGAAATTGGGATACAAATCCCGGTCGGTCGTACTAAGAATAGTTTTTCCTTCAATGTTTTCCCGCTATCCATAATATAAAATGTTTGTACATTCCATTCAAATATGCTAATATCCCGGTTGGATAATAAGATGGGGTATATATATATATATGTATGTAAATTCATCGCATCTTACTGCCCATTTGGACTCTCTGCAAAACCACATAAACTAATCCAAGACTCAAGATAGTAAAAGTTAATTTTAAATAAACGTACCGATATCCACCTAGAAAGAGAATGGAAAACCATCAGTGCAGCCAGTCAGGATTCGGGCTAGGTTTTTCCAAGTCTAATTCATACAAATGTAGGCTTGTTTTGTTTAGTAATAATTAGTGTTGAAATGTCTCGTGGTTCAGAGGAAGTGAAGTAACAGATGAGTCCGGTGTGAGACAACTCTTGTCCCTACTCTTGTTTCTAGAGTATTTAGGTATAGATCTAAGTTGTTTAAACTGGTAAATACAAAAAATCCGTTTTAATTTTATTATATTTTTTAAGAAGGGGTTTAAGGCACGCTAGAAAAGGTGAGTGTTTTCGCAGTTGTTATAGAAAAAAAAAAGTTTTTTGCCAAAATAAATAAAATATGTAACCAGTAAAAACATCGAGTTTAGTTTTTGTCCCATGGTGATATCAACAGCTGTTGAATATCTGCCAAGGGTGTCCTTAAATTTAATGACAGCTTTTTCTCTTCATTTAAAAAGTTTCGCACCTAATGTCATCCTCATGATTATATATATACAACAACTGTTGATATTACCATGTGACAAAAATTAAACTAGGGTTCTACTGGAGCAATATTCTATTTATTTTGGCCAAAAAAATATTCATCTAAAGAAACTGCAACACACCAACCTATTCTCGCGTCCTCCACATCCTCACCTTTTCTACGCTCTTTAGACCACGTTTGTGATATTTGCACCCGATCCTTCATCTTTGGTATTTAAACCGTTTATCTTGTATCTTATCCTAAGAATATCAATATATAAACATAAATCAATTGAATATTTAAAAAAACTATCACTAAACTATTATTTGCTCGTCTACGGTTTTAAAAATCATTTATATTATATTTTAACTATTTATAGAGAGGACACGATATAATCTATATAATAATACATTTAAATATTTTTTTTTGATGTTCTGAAAAATTTATTCTTTCCATCTATTGCATAAAAGGTTTGATCGGCATTTCTCGTAATTGAAGAAAATAAAACTAACTTTAAGCTACCATATCCTTGGAAGAAGAAAAAGAGGAAGAATATTGAATTTTTTTAGAGAAATATTATGATTTTATAAAATTAGGTAACCTTAAGAAAAATGAGCTAAATGAACATAGCAAATGTATAAATATCGCTTAAGGTGGGGGTGTATGGGAGGCGAGAAAATGCCAGTGTTCTTGCAGTTTATTCGTAGATTTGAATTTATGTTTTGAAATTTTTAGTAAAAAGGTTCACCTACTAACGACTAGCTTTTAAATTAAACAAATAATAATCAATCTAATATATAATGTTAATGATTCACTGATCTGATTTTTTGTCTTCGAAACATTGTTGGTCAAAAACCCAAAAAATTTAACATTATTACAAGATTCGCCCGGACATATATTTTAAATCTCAAACAATGGACACGTTTGGGAATAAGAGGACGTACGGTAATACTGACCAAGACTAACTCAAATCATTGGAATCTGAAATTTTTTTTTTAATTACATGAGAAAAGTTAGCAGAGAATGGTAACTACGAGTTTAAGAACGTTTATAAAGAATCACTACACAATGAAGAAAACATACCCCGAGTTTACGAGAAACTGGAGATTATACACGATACGATGACCGCTCAATAGGAACGGACTCTGTAAATGAAGAAAACACAATCAAACGTGCGTTAACTTTACCAAAGTTGAAATTTACTGTTCTAATTCTAGACACTAAAATGGGTGCTAGAAGGCAATGGTGTACCCAAATATTTTGTTTATGGGTGGTTGGTTTTAGAATTAAATTTAGGAGAGTGGGAGGTGGTTTAGGGGACGCAGTTCTATAATCACTGGAGGCGAAGACAATTATTTATGACTTATAAATGCCTACATATGCTATTTCTATTCTTTTTATGCTAACAAGGGGCAGAGATTTAAATAATATATATGATATTAGTTTGGATACAAGGTATCAAAGCTATTTATCTAGTACTTTTTCCAATTTGTAACTTTGTTAGCACTTTTAACATGTGTAATGGGTAGTCTTAATAAGATATTTTCTCCACAAACTGAGACACCTTTTGTATTTTACTCGAAGAGATGAATCAGTGGTGGCAGAAACATATTTATGTATGGGAGAGGGGGCAGTTATAAATATAAAGGGTTTTGCCCTCCAACACAAAGAGGAGTCCCAGGATCCTCTCCAGAAAAAAGTAGCAAGAAAATGTATCCACCTTGAAAACCTTTCGAATTAGTCACTGTCCGAATTTAAAAAAAAATTAGTTTCTTCTAGAAGCTATTTAAAGTAGTCTTCTCCAGATTTATTTTTAATGTATGCTCTAGAAGCTATTTGGTAGGGTCATAATCAGGCAATTTTTTTGAAAACCAGATAAATCTACAAGGTAATTGGATTGTTACTCTCCCAGCAAGTTTTTAATAATTAGATGCATCTACAAGATAATTGAAATATTACACTCCTGGCAAATTTTTGAATATCAGAGTGGTCCTTATTTGGAAAATTTTTTGAAAATTAATTTGAGGTCTTGAGGAGGGTGGAGGACAACTACCTTATCTGGCCCCTTCCCTGGGTGGACCACTGGTAAGGGAAATCAATTCTTGGAAATCCACGTTAGTAATACAGCATACATAGAAGCGTTAGACCATGTGAATACTGATAGGGTTTGGACGGGTTATTGTCAAATGATTAAACTTTAAAAATTTGTTTTTTCTGGTATATACTTTAACTAAGGGTCTAACAACAGCAGTATATAGTAACTGTACAATGGTGGCAGAGTGGCTTAAAAGGCCCACTCGCATTGCATTTGATCGCCATCGATGAGGAAGGTTTTCGGAACCTGGTCGGCTGTGTCAGAAAATGTTTCCCGATTTATTCTACGCACTAATTTGAGTGTATCGTTTCTGAATTACCTTCTTAATATCTATATCCTGAATTGGGTAGGAAGAACAGTATCTGGTAGATACTAACGATACTAAAACATTGCTAATATATTCATAAATCAAGTCATGTAACTTTTGATAGATATTATCAATACCAAAACAACAACCCAAATAATATAGTAAAATGTTAGTCAATGTCACTCGCAAAGAAATATTTTGTATGATTTTCTGAACAGTTCTTCCTTTCCCATTAAAGTATTTATTGTAAAAAAAAAAACCTTTAAATTCAAATAATTTGACAACGGCACGTCCAAACCGTATAGGTAGTCACATGGTCTAACGCTTTACTGTCGTATTAAAATGGATATTCCGTTATTGGTAGATTGAGATTCGAATCTCGGTCGGATGTACCAAGAGTGTTTTTTCCATAAATTGATTACCAATCGCCCTCTGTGCAAATGCGAGAATATTTTCTTCGAAATTCTATCTCTCTCGTCCTCATTCAAGTAGTATAAATAATGCATGTTTATAACCCGAACGGATACTAAGACGGGGTGGGGGAGATGGGGGTTGGGGGGAAACACGTACAAATAAGATAACTATCAATCAAATGTAAATATTTTGTATTTTAACTGGGCAGTAATTAATTCAATAGTCAGATCTACAGTATACTAAGCACAATATATCTACATTTATTCAATCATTATAGGTCTTTTGCGTCAGTTTGATAACATATTAATCTTACTAGGTATCAGGTTTACATTTCATTCCTTCCTCAAAGCTAGTATTAATTATGTGAAAAGGCTAAATTTTTAAATAAATATTAATCTCGAATAAAATATTGGTACACTTTTCAACAACGACAATTGTAATCAATTAATTAATTAATTAATTTAAGGCGCGGGAACTGTCGAGACATTCGAGTTACTATAGTAATTTGTTTGAATTTAAAATGTATTCGTTTGCATTTAATATGTATACGTACATGATTAATTCTTTTAGCATCGTGTTTTACTACCCGTTCTGGTTATACGTCTATGTACTAATTACACTAGCGAGTTAGAGGTGAGGAAGGCTGAATTTAGAAGTGTATTCGCATTTGCATGAAGGGAGAGGGGAACACAATTTAAGAAAAGCACTTGCAGTACATTCGACCGAGATTCAAACCCCATTCTCCCCGTTATGTACAGACCAGTCCATCGCGAGACTGACGCTTTAGACCAGGGGTCTAAAACTCAAACGAGCCGAAGAGCTAGAATTACAAATTTGGGGTGTGTTGCGGGCCACAGCCTATTAGTAACTTGTTTGCTTAAATATATTCTATACTTTGTTTAAGAACCACGTCTTACTACCCGTTCGTATTATACGCTTATGTACTATTTATTTAATGGCTTTATGAATGATGAAGGATGTATTTTATAGGAAATGTATTCGTACTTGCATGGAGAGAGAGTGAAAAACCATTTAGGAAAAAGTACCATCAGTACACTCGACTAAGATTCGAACCTTGATCTTCCCGTCATCAGTAGTCTACTCTACTGCAAGAGTAGCACGTTAGATCACGTGGCTACTGAAGCGGATCAGTATTTATTAGTTTATGTAAGTACAAATTCCCGCAATAGAGTATTTAATGTGGTAAAAACCCAGAGTGATTTGAAATTGTTCAATGTGTTTGTGGTTATTAAAAATTATGTATAAACTAAAATTAAACTTTGTGTGTGTGTGTGTGTGTATGTGTGTGGGTGTATACTGTATATGACTGCAAGCCGAATAGTAGTGAAAAAGAATGGGCTGCTCAAATATGTCTCGTGGGCTGGTTGCGGTGGATTATACTACGTTAATAAAATTAATAACTATATTATAACTTAATTTTTAATATAAATAATATAATTTAAGTAAAATTTAATATAACTATTATAATCAATATAAAGATTTAATTTTAACTATATTAAACTTATGTCATATATAATATAATATATATATAAATTATTTATATTAATATAAATACTTGTATGATTAAGTACAATTATAATAATGAGTTTGTGAACTCTATCACATGCCACTCAACTACTAATTACTCCAACGGGATCTCCCAATTTTAACTAAGCTAATTGAGTATGAATGAAAAATTTAGAATTTGGAGGAAATGTACCCGCAGCCGTATGGGATGATAGTGGGAAATAATTGAGTACAAAAATAATCTCGGTATTACACCCTGGTGGGATTCTAGCCCTGAACTCCCCGTTTCTAGGCAAACAGACTCGACTCGGTCATTTAGTCTGCGTCCAACGATATGAGCTGCTCATAATTTTTTCCCCTGTTTATTTTGTCATCCTAACACAGAAAATAATAATATAATAGCTAATTAATAACTCATACAAACTATACTATCTATACATCCTATCATACTCCAAGTTTTAAAACATTTATTTTTTAGAACCAGCTTGTTGGCCTAGTCCATCAAATTTTTAAATACAGCCTCCAACTAAAATAATTTTGCTGAAGATGGAAAGATCGACTTCCGATTTCTGTCGGTGCACTTAAGGTTTTTTTTCTTAAATTGTTTTCCAGAGGCGTATGACCAGAACGCGGTGCTAAAAAACTTAAAAGATTCTAAAAAGTGTTATCTTTGCTCTTTCAGGTTCTTTATAGAATGTCTGATTGATTTTTTCAAATATTTATTTTCTAATAGGTTTTGCAAAAAAATAAAAACAGAGGAAAGAAGAAACACGTTGATTTGAAGTGCTAGCTACTGAGCAGTCGTGAGTGTTTCTGGCAACGAACACTATTGAGCGCCACTGTACAGGTGGCAATATCTCCTAATGGTTGAGCAAGATTACTGAAGCTTTCGTTCGGCGTGAATTTAAATCTTTAAGTTTAAGTTCAATAATTTGATCGAACACGTCAACGAGAAAAGAACATAAATACAACGTGCTTTTAAGACGGCAGTGTGGGAAACGCCAAAAATGGGCAATGTTTTTGCAGTTTTTATAGCAACATTTTTTTTAAACCAAATTAAATAAATATCACTGTGGTAGAAAAAAAGTCTTAAATTCTTCACACATGGTAACCTCATCAATTATGAATCATAAGCATAGCGGAATTATATGATAAACTTTTTAAATGAAGAGAAAATGTTGTCATTAAATTCCAGGACATACTTGTCAGATAGTTAACAACTGCTGATAACATAATTTGAAGAAATTTAACTCTATTTTTCTACTGGAGAAATATTTGATTTATTTGACCAAATAATGTTTTGGTACAAAACCGTAAAATACTGCCCTTTTATTGCTTTCCCTGCATCTCCACCTTAATCTTAAGAATTAAAATATAACGGAATAAAATTTAAAATGAGAAAATAGCACGCTGAGTTTGATAATTCAAACAAATATATTAGAATTAAAAAAATGTATATATATATATATACACACACACACACACAAAAGTAACGTTTGATTTTTTTTTAACATTGCATCTTACTACCCTTTCGATATATATATTATATATATATATTTCACAATTACGCTTATGTATAAGGTATGAGGAAGATTAATTTAGAGGGAGTTTACCCTCACTTTCTAGGAGTAAGAATGGAGAACCATTTATGAACAACCACCCTCACTACTCCAGACCGGGATTCAAACCCCGACATCCTCCATCAACGGCCGTCTAGTCTATTGTGAGAGTGATGCCTTAAACCATGCGGCCACCGAAGTGATTTTGATTTATTTAAATGTCTGAATTGTGTAAGCCTAGTACCTCTTTTTACACATATCAAATTCAATTATAATTGTTTTTGTTTATTATAAAATTGATGGTTTTAATATTTCAACACTTGCACCTGTGGACACAATCTGAGGCGAGGCGTGACATATTCTGGATTGTTGATGGTGGTAGAGGTCAAAATACGGATTCCCGCAGGCTGCACTTAGCGAAAAGGAGGGTAGATCCCCATGTGTGCTTCCCATCTCCTTTTTAACTCAATTATGGTGCACTTCCTCCAAGCAATCATGCTCAAACCAGAAATATCACAGAAAGGTGTTTTTTTGCTCTTCTCTTGACAACCACTACATTGTAATCTGTGAAATAAATTTTTAAATTACCATTTTTCAGTTTTGTTGTATTATTTTAGCTACGGCGAAATTACTTCTATTCGATTTTTCATAAAGAAAACTTCAGGTTACCTTATTACAATGAGACCGCTGGTTTGAGCTGTATTACACGCCTAAGTTACCTGTGGGGTAACACGTACTTTAAAATATTTATTTTGATTTTTTGTGTTGCCACCACCTTTTACTAACCATGTTATTTACATATTCACATGTATTAGAGATTAGAAAGGTTAAATCTAGAAGAAATATACTAACATTTTCGTGGAGCGAGAGTGGAAAATTAGTTTAGAAAAAACACCCGAATGGAATTCAATTCCTGATCTTTCCGTCATCGGAAATCCACCTTCTTGTAAGATTGATGCCTTAAACCAAAGGGAGTAGCCCTTGTTTAGTAGCTAATAACGTATGAATAAAAATACAATTATTTCAAAGTGTTTTAAAAAAATTGTTTTTAGTAATAAAATTCTCTCGTGTTTAGCCAAAAAAATAAAGATTTAAATTAATTTTCATCAAATAAAAAAAAATCCGTCATAAAGCTAGATTTGAATGGATTTATTTTTATAAAGTAGCCTATGAAGTAGCATAAATCTAAGCTAATCTCACTAAAACATATTATTCTTAATCTTTCAATTAAATTAGTTTACCAATGCTATTTTGGATAACTGAAAGAAAAGATTGACAGTTGTTCGGTATTACTTTTACTTAGCAAATTATCATGAGCTAACAGAGTTTAAGATTTCATTTTACGCTATGTTTTTAAATACACGTATGTACAATATTAGTGGATGAAAAGGTAATACAGTATAAAGATATCTTAAAATTTTAAGGCATAATGTTTGAAACTCGCTTGTCTCTTGGTGTAAAGCAACGTTGAACAATTTATATTATTAACAAGTTATTTCTAATCACTTGACATGGATGGTTCTATTAGTAATTCATGCAATGGTTGGAAAATATTATGTTAAAATAAAACTATTTTCTTCATATATAACATTTTATCTCTACGCCAACTCTCACTCGCAAGTTTGAATTCGAACAAGGAATTAGGAACTAGAAAGCACATTGCCGCACCTCCAAAAATAGGCCACCTATCCCTATCGTGATCTAGTTATATATAGTCTACCTAATTACACTCTATCTCTTTAAGGTTAATTCTAATGCTATCCTCCCATATGCGTGTATGTATTCCCAAAAGTTTCTTATCATTGGGTTTGCCAATCAGTACTCTGAACATGGTTATAGATGATCCCATTTGTGCTGTATTTCCTGCCCAACGTAATTAACGAGACTTGATTATCCTAACAATGTCGTGTGATGAGTACAAGGTATGTAACTCATCATTATGTAGCCTCCTCTACTACTCATTAGCCTCATCCTCTTTTGGACCAGAAATATTCACAAGCACCCTGTTTTCAAACACACTGAAATTATTTTCGTTAATTAATGTCACGTTTCACACCCATAGAGAACAACCGGTAAAATTATTGGGTTGTATATTCTGAGTTTTACATTCCTGGACAACAGGCGAGATGTCAACAAATTACTGACAGAGTAATAGCATGCATTTACCGACTATATTATTTTCATAATTTCCAATCTGACATCGTTATTGCTATTTAAAATTATTCCTAAATATTTATACTAATTAACCCTGTCAAATAAGCTAAATCATTTGCGTATCCTAATAGCTGCACTGTAGCGTTTAATTTCAAACCAACATTACTCACTTTCATTACCCTGAAACTTTACTTTAAGACTAGACTTAAAACGTAATGGGGAAAGTGCATCTCCTTGTCTCAACCCATTATATATTTTAAAAGTATCTTATAAGTGACGTCCAACCCTTAACCTACATCTTGCATCAGTCAATCATACCTCAATTAGCTTGACTTTTTGTTTTAGGTATCCCAAACCTAACTAAAATTTTCAAAAAAGGTATTTCAATCAAATATCTTTTTAAAATCTATGTGTAATTGATGAACTGTCATGTTGTATTTCCACTTTATTTATAATAACTTATTTGATGAATACTTTGACAGGCCTAGCAAATTGTAATGGAAAATTATATGACGAATAAAAAACTGACCTGGGCCACAGGCTGGAAACAGTAATGGATGTAAAAAAACTTGCTGAATAGTAAAAATCTTAACTGTTGTTGGTTTATTTCGTCAAAATCCACACTGTTTGTTACTGATTCCTCTGAATATGGCGTAAATCTAATTAAAATTATGTTGGATGCAATTTTATACCACGTTATTAGTAGTGTTATTGTATTTGAAACAAATGTTAAAACAAAATTATAGCTCGTGAAAATCAAGGTGACTTTATATTCGTTGTCCCTGTGGAAGAGTGACAAGGGAGGTCAACTACAGTTTTTAGGGACCTTGGTTTAATCGTGTGTGGTTCATATAGGCCTACGATTAATATTTGTGTGTGGGCTCAAAGGTTACTCAGATATCACCATTATTTGGTTTTGGCGTTGTTCTAGTTTACGTCTGTTTTACGAAGTGTGAGTATTCAATCGTGTTTTTAAAAAGTGCTTGTTAATCCAAATAAATAAACTCTGCTTCATTCAACTTGAAAATTGCTTATTACTTATTAAAGTCTCAATATTAGGAAGTGGGTAGTTAGGAGGAAATGCATCCAAGTTAAATAGGAGATAACATAGGGAATCTAACGGGAAAAACACATCCGGAAAATCCCCCTAGCAAGGATTTGATTCCTCTTCGTCAACAGTAACCTAGTGTGTCGAGAGTCTAACGCCCTACAGATCGGTCACCTCTTAAGGTCACTTCCCGTATTTAAAGAGGTGTAAGCCCCATCACTAAACCGCACACATTATCCAAAAAATATATCTCCCCGCATGTTTTATGATAAGTGACCAACCCCTTTTTTCTACCCTTACGATTTCTACTCGATCCGAACGCGTCCGTGGATTTTCCCACCATTCACGTCTTCTGCGCATTTAAACATAACATTTATTACAGGGTTTTCTAGATATTAAGGGTTAAAAAAAAAGAACTTGTACACCTTTTCGTTCCTATGTATTACCAAGCAACACGTCAATGACAAGAGCAACAAAAGGGGTTCTCCTTCAGCAATAGGAAACCTGCTCTCGTGTCCAGTTTTCGCGCTGACCAGTCTTTTGAAAATGTTAGGGGCAGGGTAGCTGGGTCAACTGGAGGAAGGGGTCAGTCATAATGTTCATATCCATGACACATGATAAACTTGTTTCCAACCCTCTCGTGTCGGCTCAACACGTTGGCCTCTTGGAAGGTGGTGTTGTTATAGAGGAGGTAGGAGGTGCGGGAAGATTCTCTTCGGAAAGTGGACTGTCCAGTCTTTAGAAGAAAGAAAATTGAATGGGAGGAAATAGGGGAGGTTTGTTACACCAAGTGACCAGTCTGTAGAAGTAAAAATTGGGGTGGCTCTTCTTCTATTATTTCCTTTTCGCGGTGATGGAATATTGTTCCTCTTTCTCTCTTTTTTTAAAGTGGACTTGACTGTCCGGTTTTCGGTAAGTGTGAGAAGATACCAATGTTTGTGTTGTTGTTGCCTCTGATAAAGATCCTTGCTAAAGGACGCATGTGTGTGATGTATGGAAGGATTGGTTGGCCGATAGAAGTCGTTCGTTCCCAGGAAGACACCAAAAGGATTTTCTTCATGGTTTCTATAACTTGTACTGGACAGTCCGGTCTCGATACAAACGTTTAAAGAAGAAAAGGGTTGTTGTGAGATAGAAATAAAAAAATGGGGTTGGGGGGGGGGGGGGGTGTTGAATTCTCGGATTGACCATTTGGCGTTCTTTCTTTTTTGGGAAGATATGAGTGTCTTGACGTTATATTCGTGAGAAATTTTGTTTGGGATTCTCAACTGGCGTATTCGTCTTCCTTTAGTATTCATTATATTAATGTATGGACGGAGGTAGATTATAAGGGCGACTTGATCCGCCTGTTACAAGAAAATTCGTTGCAACATACACCCAAAATATATCTCAAGCTAGTTCTTAAACGCTTGAATTAGATTTAAAAAAAATCTTAACGTACTTTAATTTCAGTTAAAGGCATTACCCATGATCAATAGGGTTGAGATTTGCAGACACAAGACGCTAGTTGGAATACCAGCTGTGTTGATTTTTGTATATATTATTGCGTTTAAACATGGTTTATTAACAGGGGTGGGGATGAGTTTTTTTTAGATCATGTTAACCCATATTATTATGAAAAGGGTAACCACCCCAAGTACATCCAGTAAAGGTTTGTTCCTCGACTCACCAACACATGGTATTAACTAACGTTGTACTGCCAGACGTTTGAAGTCAAATTAATAAAATTTGATTTATTAATAAAATACCTGCTTAGTTCTTAGATATTTCAAATATTTCGGCGATCAATAATAGGCTCCCCCATTACCGAACATTTGTCTAGGCAAAGCGAACTTTCGTGAATGGTAATTTTTAAATGCTTTTTGTGAAAAAATATGATTTTTTCTTAGGTTTTTTTAAATATCTAAAATATAATATATTAACTCCTGCCCTCCAGGTTATTTGATTTAATTCACATTCATTCAAGAAAGTAGATTTTCAAAATACTCGTCTTAAATAATTATGGCCACATGCAGATACGGATTAATATTTAAAAAAATACATTTGTGGTTGTTAATAAGCTATTCTATGTGTAGAAAAGTGTATAATATTTCATTATTACATAGCTATTGATACTACTTAAAAAGAAAGAAAGTGTTTCACTACACATAATTTATTTCAATATACTTTGCTATGATCCTAATTAATAGGCCAACACTCATAATAATTTTTATTAATGACTTATTTTAGGAGTATAAATGGGGTGTCTACATTTAAATAAATGCACTTAACATTAGAAAAAAACAAAGAATATCATAGTAAATCCACCTCCAGTATATCCGGCCAGAAAAACACCAACATCATATATATTATTTTGTGTGTTGTTGTTATTAGCATATTTGTTTGCATACTTTTGTGGATACAAAATTATTCGGTGTTTTACTGATGTTGGTGTTTTAATGTTTTAAGTCTGGCCGGATGTACTGAAGGTGGATTTACTATGATAATCACTTTGTTTTTTCTAATGTTATATATATAAAATATATTATTATAATGTGGGGTCTGTTATTAGCTTTTATATTATAATATAATGATATAAGTAGGTAAAACCTTCTTCATTGGACACATGGTTATGGCGTCTCTCTCGTACTAGACTAAACTGCCGATGACAATGAGATCGGGATTCGAATACCGATCGGGAGTACTGAGGATGGTTTTTCCAAAATGGCTTTCACACTCCACCACGATAATTCGGTACACTTCCACTATCTCAACCATCCTCATCCCTAACTCATTTTAATAATTAGTACAGACGCGTATAATCCGATCAGCAGGTATTGAGACGTGGTGCTAAAAAAAAAAAAGGATTGTAAAGTATAATATTTTACTGAAAAAATTGAACCACGTCTTACTATACGTTTGGACAGTCTGAATTTAATTAGATTAATAGGATAGGAATGTGGAAGGTATTGGTTAGATATAATGTACCCACATATGTGTAGAGGGAGATTGGGAAACCATTTATAAAGAATCACCCTCATTAACCTCGTTGGTATTCGAATCCCGATCTGTTCGTCACTAGAAAACAAGACTAAAAGATATTGATGTTTAATATGCATGGCCATCAATGTAGATTATTTTATAAACAGCAATAAAAATATTAGCCAATATAGACCTATGACAGCGTATGCATTTATCAAAGAGATAAATATTAGCAGCTAAGGTTTTATCATTGACTATTTTTGTGATTATACCTTGGTGAATATCCAATTAAAAAAATCACGTGTATTTATATTATTATATTATTAATTATTATATTAGCCCCGCGTCTTACTACCCGTTCGGGTTGTACGCACTTAGCTAATGTGTAATGGTAGGGTGATTGTGAGATGAAATGGAGGACCTACAGTTTAACGTGGATCCGAACCACGGTGGAGGCCTGGCATTCTGATTATTTTAAATTTAATAAAAGATTTACGTAGAATTTACTTTAAGACTATATTCATAATCATAGCTATACAATACAATATTAACCTTGTATATACTTATTATTCAGGAAGAGATTTGCTCATTAACTTACCAACTTAAAAAAAATTACTGCTTGATGCAGATCGATCCATAGTAGGATTTTGGTATGACGAAACCTTTAGAAAATACGACTACCTTTTATATTCCTGTCAACATTGATATATCATTAGTTTATTACTATGGTTCTAGTGTGTTGTTGTATATTTTGTGATAATATGTCAAATAAATGACAGCTACATTCAGTGGCGGCTCGTGAATAGGCACTGAGGAACTGCAGCACCCCCTATTTCCACTTGATATTATCGATGACATTTAATATAATGAGTACTTTTTTCTTTATTTATTTTTGTAGTACAATATATATTCCTTAAGCTTAATGTCAGTAATTCGGTAACCATCCCCCAGCTTAAGAAAAATATACAAAAATCTTTGTATGGAACTGTGCGCTTCACAGTGCCAGTGACGTGGTGTTTGACTGTTGAGCGCATGTACACATAGGAAGGGGGTAGAGAGGAAGGGGACTGCCTGGTAGAGAGAGCACTGTTGCTCTCACAGTGCCGGCTCTGGCGTGATGGTGGAAGGAAGTTTTTTTACTAAGCATGTGTTGTGCTTAAAAAACGTATACCATATTCTTGAATGTGATAAAGTGTAGAATAGTGTAAGGGTTAAATTATTATTATTTTCCAGCTATTTTATTTGATTCATTTTTTTTCGGTTCTATTATTTAACGGAAAGACTAAATGTGCTTGCAGTACTTTCAATGGAGAACATTTTTCTCAATTGTCATCCAGAGATCAAGGAGAAAATTATTGAACTTTTTGCACAAATTAAAACAAGAAGAATGGATTTCATTTTTAAATGAATAGATAAAGCTTGAACTGTAACAATTTAAGTTAAAGTAAGTAAAAAATGTTGTTGTTTCTTGTTAAGATTTTATCAAGTTCCTAAATAAATTTTCTTTTTATACATGTTTTTTTCTTTTTACACATTTTTAAAACAAAGGCTAATAATTTTCTGGAGCAGCACCCTCACTAATTTTAGCTACTAGCCGCCACTGTTACATTTAACATAACTCCAGATATTATTATGTGAAAGTGCGTATAGCCTGAACAGGTACTAAGTGACGCGGTGATAAACAAAAATTGTGAAAGTAGATCTAGTAACTTTTCTAGCTGTCAGATAAAGAAGATCTTCCTACTAAACTTGCAATACAACAAGCTATTATTGTTATATAAGTACACCGACCTCAGAGGGCTTAGGGTATAAGTTGATAGCTTCTGGACCTCTAGGCTCAAACCCAGCCGGGGTCGATGGATTTTTCTTGATCGATAAAAATCATTAGCACAACTTTCTTCGAAATGGAAGTAAAGCCATCGGTCGGCCCCATCTCGATTGGGGAATGTAAACGAACCTTTGGAGGGTATGTGAAAATACCGTTCCTGAAAAAATTGATAGGCCTTTCGCTCTTACTTATAGAAATCCTCGGTACTGATGTAATCAGTTGGTTCAGAAAGTGTACGTTAAATACCTCAAATAAATCTATACTAATATTATAAAGAGGAATGATTTTATTTTTTATTTTTTTGTTTGTAATGGATAAACTCAAAAACTACTGGACCGATTTTAAAAATTCCTTCAACAATATAAATCTATATTATCAGCGAGAAACATAGGCCATATTTTATTTTGAAAATTTAATTTATTCTTCATAAAAATGTCGATAGTATATTATATAGTCGTTGGAAAAAAAGTGGTTGAAGGGAAAGTGGGGCTGGTGAAGGGGGTGGGGGGGGGGGGGTAAGGGTGAGGAAAGAGGAATGAGATGAAAATAGGAGGGAGGATAAAAAGAGGGAGGGGGCTATACAGTGATGGTAATACTGTATTTTTTAAAAAAATTGTTTTTATATTGACATGATGGATGATTTGAAGCTTTGTTTTACAGGATTCTTTACAATATTTTTCTACGGGGATAGGGGCTAGTAAAATATATAAGCACTCAGGTCTACTTTATTATCAAACTACCAATATAAGTTGAAACATGGATCTCTTTCGATTCTAACATAATGTCCAGGGGTAATTTGTCAACGAGCAATTTGCGTTTAGTATTAATTTATTTGTTTATAATATTTCCAGTAAAACTCTGCAAATGTGCGTAACCTTTCAAAAATCCTAATTAATTTCTAGATTGAAAGATGATCCTATTCTTTTAGTAGATAGTTGATACACGTAGATAGATTGTCTACAAACAAATCTGATTTTATAGGAATCATTAATTTAAGCTATGCTACTGGACTCACGAGAAAACTAACTCAAATTTTCAAATAATTAACCACTTTAATGTCGTGTGACATTAAAACATATTTTATTTTTAATAGTCAAACGTCCAAAACAGGATGAAATGAGGGCTTCGTGCCCATTTGTCCAGGTGACAATTTCTTCCACTTTTTGTCAAAATTTAGGACGTTATTGGATCGAAAATTATATTTACTGACACAAAATTAAATCCTAGTTATGAAAATCAATCCACCGTGGCAATGGCAGCCGTAAGGGAGATTAAACGAGCTACTTTTCTCAATGATTATGCTTTTTTTTTTTCAAAATGAAAACGTCTATAATCAGAACATCCTTACAGATGATATTCTGATACACCAATTTATTTATATAAATTTATACATGCAATATTTATATAATGATATCCAATCAAAGACAAGGTTCAAGCTCCGACCTATATTTCTATGTATTATCGTGTAATTATCTCACTTCTCACTACAGTTATGACCACTAAGCTATATTTGACATAAAACTCGCACCAGTGTGTAGGTGGACAAACGCGCCATTCTAATATTTTCTGGTTTGCCATTGAGGGGTAGGTTGGAATCTCAATCCCATACGAGTGTACTGAGGGGCTTATTTTGCTGAAAAAGCTTCCCAATCTCTCTCTCTCTACGCAAATATGGGTAAGTTTCCTATAAATTCAACCTTACTACTTCGTACTTTATTAGTTGAATACGTGGTTAACCTAAACGGTTATCAATACATGAGGGATGGTTGGGAGAAAGGGGAGGATTGGTTAAAAGAACTGTTTTAAATAAAGTTTCAATATTCAGGTTTGATGGAAGTTTCGGTTTTATATAATTGTATCGGCATGGTGACCTGGTGGTCTAGGGGTAAGGTGTCAGATTTCTGTGCTGGCGGCCGGGGTTCAATCTCGGTCCCGGCACAGATTATCTGATTACCAAACCCTTCCTTCACCTCTGACAAGACATCTTGTGAATGTGGGGAATGCCAGGCCTCCACCGTGGTTCGGATTCCACGTTAAACGTAGGTCCTCATTTCATCTTCACAATCACACTACCATTAACATTAGCTAGCTAAGTCGTATAAACCCGAACGGGTAGTAAGACGCGGTGCTAATAATAATAAATAATAATAATATAATAATAATAATAATAATAATAATAATAATAACTCGGCATGCACCACTGGGTAAGATTTATGACCCGAACTTTGATAAACCAGTTTAAAATGCAGCTGGTAAATAGTGAACCCCTGTCTGACGGGTTAAAGTCAAGGGGACAAACTTTGCGAACAACCCCTGTGGTACTAATGTACTAAGGCGATGATGGTAACATGCTGGCGCCAACAGGTCGGTCTCCATCTGTCTGCCCGCATTTATTGAACCATATAAAACAAAACAAAAAATTCTAAAACAAATGTCAATAAATTTGTCTTTAAAAAATATTGCAAATATTTTTTACTAGCAATCCCGCACGGCATTACCCGTGACCCCTTCAAAAATTTGCTAAAATAGCTTAATTAAAAAGCTAATTACAAATTTTAAAATTAGGCTGGTCATCGCACACAAACTAACAAACACACACACAGACAAACACTTCCTTTTATTATTATATATGTCCTTTTGTTTATCTTCTCCCTTTTTTAAATTTTGAAGATTTAAAAATGTACATCAAATTTTGGTAGTTAAATACCAAAGTTTCTAGAACGATAAATTTCACTCTTGGTTTAATATAATTAGTCATTAATTTTTTCCAATAAAAATGGCAAATTTTAACAAATTGTAAAATCATATTACTTTTAATAATTTTTTCTTGCTAAAAAGTGTATTTTTGAATTCGAAGACTTAAACTGCTAGAATATATATCTTTCTTAATCAATTGGGAAGGAGCGATTATATTTCAAATTTAAAATACTCTCGGGAAAAGGAATCAAACTTTGGACCTTTGACGACACAAACCAATGCTTCTACCACCAAGCCTACACCAGCGTTATTAAACACTATTTACATTTTTTTATATCTAAGCGAATGTGTTATAAAATTTTAAAAATGGCAAGCATAGATTCAATAAAGTTAAATATTTATGTAATTTACGTTCTATCACAGATGAAATTCTTTTTCAAATTTTTAAAAGAAAACTGAAATTTGATATTATTATACTCCAGTGGAAAGTTTGTGAACACTAACAGCTCTTACGATCATATTTTACAATCAAGCAATATTACCCTAAGTAACCTACTTCGCATGTTTTTTTTTGCACCGCGTCTTACTACCCGTTCGGGCTACACGCTTGTGTACTAATCACACTAATATTTAAGAATTAGGAAGGCTTAATTTAGAGGAAATTTACCCGCATTTGTGTGGTGGGAAAGTGGAAAAACATTTAGGAAAAAAACATCTTCAGTGCACCCGATTGGGATCGAATCCCGATTTTCCCGTCTTAATCAGTTAATACAACACGAGAGTAGCGCGTTAGATCACGCGGCCACCGAAGTGGGTTTAGTATATTTAATTTTACTTATTTTTACTAGTCAATGAAGTAAATTATTTAGAAAATATGTTAAATGACAAAACCACTTTAAAAAGAATCCTTAGATATTTTTTTCATTAAATAACAAAGTAGTTTTTTATTTTAAATGTGAGGAAAAAAATCAATATTGATGTTTGGTATTACAGCACGTTACACTAATTGAAGGTGTTGGTAATGAGTAGAGATTTGCCTGTGCGAATACAATAATGTGTTAATATTATGTGTCCACCATGCACTAAATAATTAGTAATCTCTTAAACTCGATACGAAGCAACTGTCCGGTTATTGACCTCTTGGGTCCCTCCACCACGGGGTAAGTAATCATGTTTTTTTTAATACCACGTCGTACTACTTTTCGGGTTACACGCATATGTAATAATTACTATAATGCGTTAAGGATTAGAAAGGTCAAATTTATAAGAAGTGTATCCACATTTGCGTAAAGGGAGAGATAAAAACCATTTAGGCTAAACCACCCTCAGTACACTGGACCTAGATTTGAACCCAGATCTCCCTGTCATCGGCAGTCAAGTGTATTGCGAGAGTGATGCCTTGGACTATACGGCCACCGAAATAGGTAATAAAGGTGTTGATTAGTAATAAACCAAACCCACTTCGGTGGACTAAGAGTCTAAGGCGTCACACTCGCAATAGACTGGACCGCCAATGAGACCGGGGTTCAAATCCCAGTCCGGTGTACTGAGGGTGTTTTAAAATAAAATGTTCTCCACTCTCTTTCCATGGAAATATTGGTACAACTCTTCTAAATTCACCTTCGACATCCCTAATCGTACATTAGCGTAATGAGTAGCTTACGCATTTGTATAAACCTAACGGAAAATTAGACGTGGGTGACCAAAGAAAAATAATTGTGTGCACGCGTACTAAATACTAGATCTATACCGTTTGGTTTTCCATTGAAGAAGGAAGATATGGTAAAAGGGATGGGTTTCAAATCTCATTAAGGCGTAGTAAAAGATTTTAAAATGGTTTTCCGAACTACTTTTAACTTAAATGCTGGTACATTTTCTCTAAATTCACCGTCCACATTCTTACCTCAACATCGTAAATGAGATTCTTATAGCCTTAAAAGTGTTGGGATTTGAACCTTGGACCAATGATATAATATGACATTTCAATTTTTAAATATTGTATATATTCATTTGTATTTTAATGTAATTATAATTAAGATGTAAAAGTTAGCAAGTTAAAGTAATGATTTGCCTAAAAATACATGTAGCGATTTGAAAAAAAAAAAAAAAAATCTCGCACAATCATATATATATATATATGGATGCATGCCCTTATGTATGATATATTTTGTAATATATGTATGTATGTATGTATGTATGTATGTATGTATGTATGTATGTATGTATGTATGCAAGCAATGGCATATTATAAAGAGTATTATAAACTCACCCTAGGACGATAAAATATATACGTTGAGCATCTTAAAGTAGTTTTACAACAACAAAAATAAAGTAAAAAATATGTTATAAAAACATCAAACTTTAGTTTAAGCACAACGTTTGCATTAGTTTCTAACGGAAACTTGAAAGTTGCCATTTGTCCAATAAATAAAATCGTTATTTTACAAACCGACCAGTGTGTCACATGACTATATTTAAAAGTATAGTTTTCATTGGACGCCATTGAACCCAAAATGGTGTGAGAACGCAATGGGGTTGGTTGGAGTACATTCAATAAAGTTTCATAAAATAAGCGATGGCTAAAAAAAAAAAGGGAATAAATATTAGATGGTGCATTATATAGTACCCAATTCAGGCTGTGAGAAAACTAGCAAGTGAAACGACATCCAAATAAAAAGGTGTAACTAAAGACGAATATACCTACTACTTGCATAAAAATCAACCAAATATCTTACATTTAGTAAAGGTATTCTCTCCTTCTCAACTGGAATGTCCAGTTATAGCCTAGTAAGCTCCCACTTGCAACCATTTTACAGAATAAAAAGTATTGAGAGATAAAAAATTGTGTGCAAAAAAAAAACTTGACCATTTAAACAACTATTCAGTGTGATTAAAAAAAAAGGAGAGAGAGACAGATAATTTTGTGTACATTGAAGAGTGGACAGGCCGGTTTATGAATCTGTTCATCCAAAGAGATCGCCAGAAAACCCACGAAGGGTTAGATATCAGGCTCGTAATGCCCTTGGGTACTGTGGGGTGGGAAAGATAGCAGAGTGGCACTGGATGACCATTTTAGCGAAATGGGGTGAGTGAAATGGATGCTACTAGCGAGCGGTCAGTCCGGTTTTCAACTTAGTGAAAGGGTGATTTTCTCGTCTCGAATTATTGAAAAGAATAAAAAGAGGCGAATATATGAATTAGGGAATGACCACTAGCAGGTTTTTCTCATCCCCTTGGTGAACTAAGGCGATGTAGTCAACATCGGGTTTCCGTACAAGTGTTTGTAATATTTTTTTAATAGAAGGAAGTGGACGTTGTTGAAAAAAAATATTTAAAAAGTTGCTTCGTGAGAACGTGTCATGTTATGTCCGTTTGTAAGGTCTCTAGGATCTTGACGTATGTTCTTTCATCTGAATTTATATGGTAACATAATTTACCGTTGTTGGTAAAAAAAACACGTGTTGATCAGAATCAGTTACAGCACTGTCCTTATATTTAAAGTAAATTTATGCTTTTATATCTTAAAAGTTTGTTTACTCAAAAATGTTAGTATCTAAATATTTAGAAAGGTTTTATAGCCACTCATAAACAAAATATGTTTTATTAATTCAATGTCCTCATCTTACAGTATCTATTTGTTTAAGATATTCATGAGGTCATCGAAAGATTTCTTAGATTTATTTTTAAATTCATTTAAGAAACAAGTTGAATCATGGTTTATATTTATGGCCACCAACTAAGTTTAATGTGTAAATGAATATAGAGTTTAATAACAAGTTCTCAAATTATTAAAATACATATATTTAGTAATACAACTTCCTAGTCATAGCTTGTGTAAATATAATAGATGGCTTTAAAATAGTTTTTAAATACTTAAGACCTGCATAGGTGGGTACGCAGATTATTTGTCAGGCTTATCTAGTCTAGTTTGCCGGTGATTGGGAGACCAGGGCTTGAATATTCACGGAGTGTATTATGTTTGGTTTTTACTAAACGGTTTTAAACTCTCACTCCACAAAAATGTCGCTACATTTCCTTTAAAATCTACCATCCCCATCCTAACTCGTTGGAGTAATTAAAATGATTATAGTCTTTACGGCTAGAAAGAAATGGGGAAATAAATAAATAGAAAACGTATTTTGGGTACCTAGAGCATTGCGAGAAAGGATTCTCATACATTGCACTGAAAGTTGAACATTAAATACGAGAGCAATCCGATGATTATGTAACATATGTCTTGTTTTTAAACCCATGATAAGTGTGCATTAATAAGAATTAAATTTATCAGAGACTAGTTTTTATTGGCATAGAAATCACAATCTGAATAATTAAAGATATACAAAAATACACATATTTATACTAATTTTATAATCTTCATGTCGGGTTTATGATTTTTTTTATTATCTTAATTTTAATACGATTACTTTCTTATCCATTCATCAAAAGTTGCATATTGTAAAATGTATATATATATATTATATATATATATTGTGTATGTGCAGATCTAGTCTAACGCTTTAAAATTAAATAGGCTCAATACTAAATCTTAGAAAAAATGACAGATGTTAGAAAAATCGATTAATTTTAAATCTTCGTTTTAACCACTGAAACAAAATAATATAGATTGTTAATAAATTTATTCATAAGAGATTATGGTATTTTTTTATTTTATAAAGAAAATGAAGTGCTTCTCAAAGTTTATTTAATATTTTATAGATTATTCACGAGAGCTCTAACTTATTAGTACAATTGAGAGGCGAGGACGTTTAGAAAGAGAAATCTCATGGAAACTCGGCTGAATGTAGAATAGAAAACCACAGTTTTGAAGGAGAAAATAATACTACCACTGATATAATATATTAAACTTTATTATTAAACTTCCTCTTTATAAACACAAGAAACAATGGTGGTGTTTCATGGCGTGTTGCCAGGGTAAGCAGAGTTTATCTATACTTTAACCGGGAATTTTGTTCTTATCATTGGATAAAACACTCATTGACAAGTTATCAACGGAAATTCATTCCCACGTGTAGCCTATAACTTGTATGGTTGATAAAATAAGAACAGAGTTGAAGATAACACTTCACAAGTTGACTTTTAACAAACCTTGTTTACCTTGCCATCTCTCCACTTAGAGACAATACTACAATACTAAACATGGCTTTACAAACCTACTTAACCTAATAAGAAATGCTTTTTAATACACACCCATATTTAGTTTCAGGAATAGTATCTTGATAATTGTGAATCAGTGCGACTCCATACCCAAATGAGATTGTTACTAGCGTTTAGGTTTAAATATGTGTAGATAGCGACCTCAAAACAATTAGAACATTAATTTTTTAAATCACTGCGTCTTACTATTAGCTCAGGCTACACACATAAATGAAAATTTCTCTAATGGTCTTGGATGTGGAAGGAAGCATTTTAAAGGTAATTGTCTATTATTTGCGTGGAAGGAGAGTGGGAAACCATTTAAGAAAACCAATATCAAAAGATCCGACTGGTATCCAAACCCTGATCTCCCCATCTTCAACTTCTAACACGACCTTAGCCATAGACCATCCGGCCACTGAAGTGAGTAGCTTCAAATTAAATTAAGAAAAAGTAATACAGGAGAGTTAAACAAATTGAGAAGGTATGACAATTCGTAAGTGAGAAATAAACAACAGTCATTGGCATGGAGAATTAATTTGTCAAAGTCCTAAAACCCCTCGCGATCAGTAAGTAACTTCTTCTTGTGATTTATTCAACAGACAAGGGTATGAGGCTGTTAAGGAAATAAACACTTAGTAAACTAATTAGTTGCATGCAAACCCACCATATGTTGTTAAAATCTGGCCCAGAACTAGGAGCAAAACCCGGGACCCTCTCTCCCAAGACTCTTACAACCAATAAATGAATTTGAATTAATAAAATAAAGTACAAAACAATGTTTATCTTCCAGAAGTATTCATAAGATAGTAACATTTACCAAAACATAATATAGTTTTGCTTTCCTTCCTCTCTGAATGTCAAACTTGTGAATAATTTTATTGATTTTGAAAGTGTGAGCTCATTATCGATGTAAATTATAGATTGACCTGTCCCAAGTTTTCAGCTGTGTTTACTTAGACTGTTGACCGATCCTTTTTTTATTCCGATAAGTTCCTCCAATGAAAGCCCAAGTTGACGGCCTGGGCATGCACTAGTCCTTAATATGGATAAGCATTTTACATTCGTGATGTTTATTTATTATTACTTTTTAGGTTATAGGCCTACTCATAATTACACTAACGGTGGAGGGGTGAGGAAGGAAATTTTTTAGAGGTAACCTATCCTCATCTGTGTGGAAGGAAGGTGGGGAACCCTCTAGAAAACCACACTCAGTAAACCCGACTGGGATTTGAACCTTGATCTCCACGTCTTCAGCAGTCTAGTCTAACTCAAGTGTGACGCCTTAGACCATTTGACCACTGATGTAGGTTTTATTGATTGTTGTTCATATTTAATCTTTAGATTATTTTATTTAATCTATTACAAAAATAATTACGAGCCACGTACCCAGCCCCGGTAAATGTCCCGAGCCCGGTACCACGGTACTGATAGTCCCCCTCTTCCCTTCGTGGTTGGTCTGGGTGCATGCATCTAGAACCGAAGGGGTTCCTTCAACAAACTTGCACAAGAACTTCACGAGGAAAGCTTGAGGTGCTTCTATTCATTTATTAAACTGCTGTTCAACTGATGAACTTATGCCGGGAACACGATCAACTTAACGTTAACTTAACGTAACTTAACGTAACTTAACGTAAAGGACCTCCTCGTGTGTTTAAATGGAAGCATCACGATGCACTTAACTTAACGTTGACTTGCAGTTAACTTAACGTAAAATATGTATTGGGAGGTCTTTTACTTTACTTTAAGTTAACTTTAAGTGAACGTTACGTTAAGTTAACGTTAAGTTGATCGTGATCCCGGCGTTAATAAAGATTAGCAGATTGACGAACCCCTAAGTTACTGCTAGTATATTTAGTATATACACTTCTCAGGTAAGAGATGTGGAATTTAGCCCGCATTTTTGCCAGAAGGTCTCGATTGAAGCCATTATAAACTAATTATACTGATTACTATTCAATCCTTTTTTTTATTCTCTAAAACAGTGGTTCGCAAACAGATGTACGCGACATATCACAGTTTTATTAATCATACATTTTTTATGACAGTAAGTCGATAAATAAATTAGTGAACATTTTTCCGAGATATGTACTGTATTTCTTTCCTTTTGACACAACTTGGTTTTTCTCACCACAAAATCCTTATTAAAATTTGGGAAATACCCTCTATATTTTAAAAGATTAAAATTTAAAAAAAAATCTATTGTTTTAGAAAATGCTGGAAGGGGTGCATTTTCAAGGGAACTGCCCCAAAATGGGAGCACGACGGATGAAAGTTCGGGGAATAATGTGCTAAAAGGTTCTCAAATCATAAGAAAGATAAGTTAATCGATAAATTAACAAAACCTTTTCATTATCAGGAAAAAATAAAGAGGTAAGAATACAAGGGGATAAAGGTGCTTCGATTTGGGAGAACCATCTATCTAGAGGGGAATAAAATATATTATTAAGTTAACTGATATCATTCATGTGAATAAAATCAAAATTGATGCCACTACACATCATAAACTTGACTAAAAAGGTATCGGTTTCCTTCTTCTCTACTCAAGCGCTGATATGGCTGAGTTTCTAACTAATATACGTGTTGGTAGCAGGCTGTAGCTAAATGTAGTGCCAGCCATCGAAGGACTCGTCAATCTAATTTAAGTATACAGTATTTCATGTCGTCAGTATTGTGTCAAGTGTGATAGTCCTATCATTTTATGAATATGTCAAAACTTGACTAAAAAAACAAGCCACCATAATCTGAATACAAAGAATTATAGTCACTAATATTATCTGCCCTCGAGTGCAAATATACTGTAATGCGCCTCTGACTGCAAGTTTCAATGTTTACAATTATTGTGCCCCGAAAATTATTATAAATGTTCCGCAACTCCTAGTGATTATTAAATAGAATATGTGGAAATATTTGATAAAGGAAATGTTCAAGCTGTTTTAGATATAGTATAAGCCCAGTCGGGTAGAAATAGAAAGTAATGCAAACTCCCTCCAAGGCTTGAATTCATTTTGTGATATTTCTGTTGACAATTGGCCGCACAACTTTTCACTTGATGAAGTATTTGCCTATGCCCGTTTATAATAACTTTTCCTAGCAACAGGCAGCTATATAAAATTACATTGTAATCCAATTCAAACAAAATAAAATAAGAACATATTTCTACTGCGCGTAATTTTCCCGCCACCTTTTTTTCCTCCTAAAAACGTTTGTACTGTCTTGTCGTAGACGTTAGACCAGAGTTGTCCGTTGAAACCCAACCTGTTCTTCCACATTTTAAAATTGACCACCAGCATCATTTCGATACCATTACCAGGAAAAGACAGGGTTGAGGGGGATGTTTGTTTCCGCTTGAATCGGGATACGTTTCCTAGTCTTGTTTCCGAATTAAACACATCACTTGCAAACGTATTCCTTAGGAAACCAGATTTTCCGGTTCTTATGGATGTGGGAATCGCCCAACTCACCCACTTTGTACCTAGTTCTGGTCACTCATACGGGCACAAAAGTTGATCTATTAACGACTTAAATTGAAATTTCAAATTACTCACTAAACATTTCTAAAACACCCATAATCGTTTTAGAGTTATGTTTAGTTCACGTTGGTCGGATCTCCAGGTGCGAATTTGAAAACTATTCGGGTCTTGCGAACGAGGGATTATTGTGATTGGCCTGAAGTTCGCGGGATGGCCAATAAGACCGAAGGAGACCGTGTGTCTGTCGTCAAGGCACATCTTGTTAAAACTGACCACGTACTTTGGACGTGGACAGCGCATAACGGTTTTCGGAGGTTGATTATTGTTGATGGTCGAAATTACGGTCGGGTCTAGTATATCAAGCTGTTTCAAAAGAAACAATACAGCAAGGCTGGTAAAACGCTCCTTTTTTGTGTCCATTGGACCTGTTTCGCAGAGCCATTATGCTTTTTAGTTTTATAATAGCTATCTATTTTCAGTATACATAAAACATTCAAAGTATATATAGCCCGTTAATTGAGTGAGACCGCATCAGTATCTATTATTAATATCATTATGTTTTATTTTATATATTTTTATTTTACTCAATAGCCCTCTTCGGTGGACGCACAGACCAAGACGCCAGTCTCGTTTGGTTTTCCGTTGCTGAAAAGCTTGAGTCCCAGCTCTGTGGATTGAGGGTGTTTTCTTTTCCTCAGTAGTTTCCCACACTCCCGCCTCGCAAATGCGAGTTTATCACCTCCAAATTCTATCTTTCTGCTCCCTGTTTCATTAGTATAAATAACCCGCCTCAGTGGCTTAGTTAGATAACGCACTAGTATCGTGTTGAGCTAGACTGCCGAAGATGGGGAGATGGAGGTTTAAATCTCGGTTGGGTGACTGGGGGTGGTTTTTCCTAAATTGTTTTCCAATTGCGGACTCATTTACTCTATATTCAACCTTCCTTATTCCTAACCACTAACGTAATTATTACCTAAGCGTATAAGACGCGGTGCTAAATAAATAAATAAATAAATAAAAATTAGTATAAATATGTGGAAAGCCGATACGAATATTAAGGCGCGCTACACGTAGATGCATTTTTACCTCAGCTGTTTTGCATGGACGATATTTTGTAAAGAAAGGTTCATTACTCATCAAGAGGTCCTTTGTTAATCCCCCGGCTATTGTTTAAGATGAATAATTACTTATGCATTCGTTTGTTCTACTACAGTGCTTCGGTGGCTAAATGGTCTAAGGACATGCCTGCTGATGACGGTTAGATCGGTGTCAGAATGTGTGCTGGGTGTACTGAGGTGGGTTTTTCTAAAACTGTTTTCCACCTACTTCACACAAATGGAGTGCACTTCCTCTAAATACAACCTTCTTCATCTTTAACTCATTAGCGTAATTCGTACACATGCGCATAAACTGAACAGGTAGTAAGACGTGGTGCTAAAAAAAACATTAGCTTGGAGAAAGTATGTAAACGTCACATCAGATAAAAACCACTCATTTTGTACCCAGTTGGGATTGAACGCTCACCTTTCGAGTCGGGGTCAGAAGCCCAAATCACAGTATTAACTCTTCTGTTCCTTTTTTTACTTTCTCGCTATCTTACAGGAAGAGTAAGTATTGTGATCGTCAAATAATCAAATTCAAGATTAATACAAATATTTAATTCTAAACATATTTTTACAAAACCAATACCTTTCAAGCTCTAGGCAAATATTTATATTTTTTTAACTTTTCGAACACAAAAGGTAAAGCATTGCGACCGCAAAAAAATATCTAACCTGAAATGTTGATGGATGTCGCATCTTATGACCCCCCGAACCCTAAAAAGTGGTATTTGCAATTTGTCTGTCTGTGTGTATGTTTAAAACTTAAAATTAATCACAAAGACATTTCCATCGTAATGCGATTCCAAATTAACTTCTGCTAAGTATTTAGAAAAATTTTCCCTCAATAATAGTCTAAAATATATTTACTAATACTTTTATCATAAAAGCAGGAAGGGTGGGAGGGTTAACCGGAAGTGGAGCTGGGGGAGGGAGAAGGTCCCATATATTTTGAATATTCCCCTTAACAATCTAATGATTTTGAATAACAAAGGTGAGCACTGCTTTTCGGTGGTACTTATTCAAGATAAGAGCCATTAAATATATATATATATATATAAATAATTCAGAAATATAACGATATAAGATGTTCAAACAACTAGATTCAGAAATAGTGCGATTTCTGTTAAATAATTAATATAATGTGTTTTTGTTAATAAATAATAATAATTTTTGGTAATTTAATTTTCTTATTTATTGAAAGTTTCCCATCTCTCCTTACCCTACGGCCAACAAATTGGTCATTTCTAGTGATGCCACTGAAAAAAATTATAAAGCAGGTGTTAGCTAAAACCAGAAATATTACAAACCAGTAAGCCAGGCAGAACAATCCACTTTTTCAGTATTCTCATTTTGAAACATAAATAAGACTTCAGTTGTAATGAACAAACTACTTCGCTGGTAGACAGAACGGGTAGTAAGACGCAACGTAGAAAAAAAAAACCAAAAAATTCTGTTTACAGAGCCATCAATTGTTTGGTTTGTTTCTGTTTCATGCAAAATAATATTTTAAACAAATCAAATTAAAGTTCAGTTATGAGAAACCGGTTGGGACATGGTCTAAATGTCAAGTTCATAGGTTTAATTAGTAACTGATTGGAAGGTCGGGGTTCTAATTGCGGCTGGGTGCGTTTTTTTAAAAATTAGGTGCGTCCCACTCACGTTTACATTATTTATATAATTGAGGTATTTAATTTGAACTTTCTAAACCAACTGTTTATATCAGCACACGACTTATAGAATAAATTAAAACTAGAACAGACACAACATCAAGTTCCAGCCGTTAATTTATCACTGTGAGAGGGGAGACACATTTGACCAATAATATATTTTTCGGACATGCCAGGGATCAAACCCGAGACACTTAGCTCATAGACAGACATGCTACCGTTCCCAATCTCAAATGTTGGAATTTCCTCTATATTATTATTATTATTATTATTATATTTATATTATTATTATTAGCACCGCGTCTTACTACCCGTTCGGGTACTACGCATTTATGCTAATTTGTAATGGTAGGGTGATTGTGAGATGAAATGGAGGACCTACAGTTTAACGTGGAATCCGAACCATGGTGGAGGCATGGTATAGATCACGTCTTGTCAGAGGTGAAGGAAGCGTTTGGCAATCAGATAAATCTGTGCCAGGACCGAGGATTGAACCCCAGACCCCCAACACAGAATTCCGACATTTTACCCCTAGACCACCAGGTCACCCCACACAACATTAGCTAGCCCCCCCACCCCCTTGCACTAACTGCCCATGAACTCAAGTTTGGAGCAGGTTTCACTCTTGTTTTTGGAAACTGTAAGCGAGGCACACAATACTTTTCTCAACCAAACAGAATCCAAACAACATTTGCATAGCAATCAAATATAATAGTCAACATTACAAAGTTTTAAAATGGTATTAATTGTGACATTTTTACACTGGATATAGTATGGACCACCAAAGTAAGATGTTTGCCCGCTTGATTGAACACCATTTTTCTAATCTAAAATCCAGATGTCAATATTTGTTTTATAGCGGCACCTAAAGTAAAGAATCACTAACAATGTATTCCATGGTTAGCAAGCACTACGTTCTTTATTGCTTCTTGAGGACCAAAGGTTGAGAAGAGTTTTACTTTTTTGCAAAGTTTTGGGCATCTCTGACATTAGTTATGCATATCGGAGGAAGATTGAAAAAATGTCAACTAGAAAAGTTTCGTATGCAAGCTAGCATGTCAAAAACAACTTTCCAAGAGTTGGAGTCATTTAAATAGTATGATCCTTTTAGAACCTAAAAATCGTTTTTCTTTTATGACGTGATAGTTACTTCCTATGACAAATTATAAAAAGGACGATTTCTACAAAGCTAACAAAATATGTATCAAATCATCACGATATACAACCAGATTTATATGTAAAGAAACCTTTTTGATATTTACCAAAAGTTATTAAAACAATTGGCATGTGTTTATACGCCAAGTGATGTGTTATACAGCTGTCACTTTTGATAGATATTATCAATACCTATAAAATTATACTAATAATGTTGTATAATATTATTGATGTTGACAGAACAAAAATGATAGTATTTCCTAAAAGGTTCTTTCTTACCAGAATCTGCTATACTTATCACTGACGTACCAGTATTTTAAGCTACTCGTCCAACAAATCTCTCCAAGGTCAACGTTCTTTAAGTATGTGAACAAGAATACCGTGCGGTGGGTATTTTTGTATCCATGCATACCGCAGATAAAACATCTCCCACCATGCCCACATTTTAGCCAGAAGGTGGAAGATAAAGTTTCTGTTAGCCGCGCGTCTCTATAAAAATAAAAACAGAATATTATTATTTTCTTCACCTTAATGCACACGCCCTGTAATCAAAACACTTACCATAACATACATATATAAAAAAATCTAAATAGAAACGTGTCAAAAGGTTATGGATCTCGCCCATAAGATACGTGAGTTCATTACTGATGATGGCATTGACGCTGAAGTTTTTAGTTATTTCTCATTGTCTTTGTTCAACTTACTTTTATTAAAACGAATATAATTACAATCATATACAAATAATTTGAAATTTTATAGAAATAAACATATTTTTAATAGCAAATAATACATTGTTATGTGGTTTGCATCCCAAACTTTTAGAAAATTATGTATCTGGAACGTTCTTCCGATTTGGTTTTGAGTTCGTAGAAAATAAACGCATTTGTATTGGTTCCTTGAGGTCATGGCTCGATTTTAACCAGGTGCATCGGGGATTATTTTTCTTTCCACTTCATATTATTTTTACTTTTTTAGCATTTTACCTCACATCTGGTCCATCAGCATATTTGGACAAATGGGATAAGGATGACAAAGTTAGGATTTAGAAGAGGTATAAACATATTTTTATAGAAGGAGAAAAAACTATTTAAGAAAATAGGACCCTTATTAGGCCTACCACCTTATAATCAGTAAATCATAAAATAGGAGAATGACACCTATGTCTTAGTGACCACCAGTTCTGAGCACTTGCTTGTAGTTTACCATCTACTCTCCAAATGAATAGTTGTTTCAGTTTTTCAAAATTCACCCTCTTTGACACGTAAGGTGTAAGGTAAGGTAAGGTAAGGTGTAAGATAACTTTCTTGGCTGTGTGCTGGATGTCTGAAGTTTGACACCATCCAGGTACCCCAGGGATAAGTTTGTTAATAATGTTTACTTTCATCTACGCAAATAATGGTTATTTTATTAAAATTCTCTCTCCTTATTTTGTTAACTTGGTTTAAAGTGTAGGCATAAGAAAACTAAATTAGATTATTTAATATACTGGCACTAAAGATTATTAATAATAAAAAAAAACAATCTACCAACCATTGTGGTAGCTATGCGCAGTAGTGGTTGAGTAGGCTAAGTCGTTAGACTTTCATCACACGTGGTCACCATTTTTTGGGAAGTCGGGGATCAAACCTTCCCAAGAATACTGGAGGTGGGATTTCCTCACCAGCAATCCACCACTGTGTTTGATAGAGAAAAACTCTAGACGTATTTATTTAATTTAAATATATCTAGTTTGTTTAGCACTTTATTTTAATACTCCGTTCGGATTATACACTTATGTATTAGTTACGTTAATGGTTTAGGGATTATTAAGGTTATATTTAGAAGAAATATACCCACATTTGTGTGGAGGGAGGTGGAAAACTATTTTGGAAAACCACCCTCAGTACACCTGACCGAGATTCGAACTTGATTTCCCAGTCATCGACAGTCTAGTCTACTGTGAAAGTAGTGTCATAACCATGTGGCCACCTAGTTATTAGGAAAACCTTTATATCTACCTAGTATATAGTAGAGCGTTACATTGTATTTGGCAGAAACCTGTTAATATTCCAGTGTTTGTGTAGACATTATGATGCGGGTACTATTTGTTCAAAATTATTGATGTATTATAGCAACAAAAAAAAAGTTAAATATTAACTAACAACAAGTTCACAGTGCAGGTATCAAGACAATTGTACAGTTTAATACAATCGTCGTATTATCATACTTATAAAATAACATATCCTGACTGACTGACTGACTGACTGACTGACTGATTCATCATCGCCGAGCGCAAACTATCAAGGCTACAAGTATGAAATTCGGACTGTATATTCATTTTGTTATGTGGCCACCCACTAAGAAAGGATTTTAGAAAATTCCACCCCAAAGGGGTCAAAATATGGGATGATAATATGTATGATAATATGTATGAAAGTCCGTCATTTTGAAAGTTACATAAACAAAATTTTGTATTTCGGTTATTGACGTAAAACAAATAAATACTGTTTCAGAATTTTGGAAATTTTATTTAATAAGGGATGAAAAAGGGGGTGAAAGTTTGTATCGGACTTGCATTATTTTTGATCTGAGGTCAAGTTATGGTCATCAACGTAACTAATATTTTAAATTAATCTGTAAATACATATGTATATTTTCGTATTTGTATATAATCAACTTCCACGCGAGCAAAGCCGCGGGCAACAGCTATCCAGTAGTATTATATTAGTAGGTTTACCATACGTCCCGTTTTGAGAGGTACGTCCCGGCTGGTTTGCATTTTAGTTCTGGTTAAACAACCCTGCGCTTACACACACTACATTTACATCCTTCATGCACACATACACAGAAACACAAATCGCACTTGATGTTGCCTACAACACGGATAACAGAGATATAGCTAAATGGTGGAGTTAGAAATTATACAAGTATAATGTTATACAGCTAGAGCGAGATGTGGGTGTAAGCTGGTGTGCTGGAAGGTTTGGTGTGAATTTAGTGCCCCCCCCCCCCCCTTCCAATCAGACTCTTGTCGCTGTTTAGAAGTCGTTCTATCGTATCTGTATAGTCCGTTCTCAAATAAATGGTACGGTGCACCACACAGACTTTATCTAATTTTTATATTAAGTATACATTTACTAAAAACTCGTAAGATTTGTTAAACGAAACAATAGGTCTATACATTGTTGTATAATCACTGCACCAAAGATCATAAATGAAATAATAGACAATGTTACCTACTCTATGGCATTAGGAATAGAAAAATTGAGAATAAAGAGAACATATTTGTTGACCAAAGAACAAAGAAACAAATTCATTTCCAAAGACCTGAAATAAAAAATATATGTATCTAGACATTGTTGGTTTTATAAAAATTTATTTAAAATAAAAGAGTTTTATCTTTAATAGTAGGGGCTACTACAACTGTACGATTATAAGTTATATCGTATTTCAAATAGTTGCAGAGAGATGAAAAAATGGGAAAAGTAACTCCATGTAAATTACCCTCAAAGTCATTTTCATGAGAAACAAGAATTCTAATCTTTTTTATGATGATAAACAGTATAAAATTTAATCGAAACCATTAGAGCAAATTTTGAGAAAATAGGTTTTCTTTTTTTGACCTTCATTAAACTACCATAACATTTGGGTTAGATATCTACAGTACAGACTACAAAAACTGAGCTATTACACATTAGCCATATGCTTAGAGATGTTATTGGATTTGATGTTAATTGTATGTTACTATACTCATACAGTCATCAAATTCATTAAAAAAAGTTATTTCCAGTTTAGAAAACATGGCCTCTGATCATTTCTACTTAATTGACATAATATGGGACTAATATGATATACTGTTTGAACAAACATTTAATCATATTGATAAATATTTTTAAGTGACCTTGGTGGTCTAGGGGTAAGGTGTCGGACTTCTGTGCTGGGGTCCGGGGTTCAATCCTCGGTTCCGGCACAAATTTATCTGATTACCAAGCCCTTCCTTCACCTCTGACAAGACATCTTGTGAATGTGGGGAATGCCAGGCCTCCACCGTGGTTCGTATTCCACGTTAAACTGTAGGTCCTCCATTTCATCTCACAATAACCCTACCATTACACATTAGTGTAAGTGCGTATAACCCGAACGATTAGTAATACGCGGTGCTAATAATAATAATAAATATTTCAAATTTTTATCTAATCTTATTAAAGAACAATATTTTCATGATTCTCTTCATCTTCACGGGAAGCTTTGAGGGAATGTATTACTTCCAATATAATAGGTAGTTAAGCTATAAAACTAGGTTCGTATCTCTGGGAAGTAGATTGTACTAGGTATCTCAATGTAAGCGCTACCAAAATAACATATCTTTCATTTCACTTTCTTTCCCTGCCAAGTAAAATAGAGTAGGAACATGATAGGAAGGGTGTTTCTTAAAATAATAACAGTAATAATAAATTTCCGTAAACATTGATAATATTTTACTTTTTAATTCCTCATAATATCAAGAGAAAGTATTTTAATCATGAAAAAAATCGATCTCGAGATTATGGCTAATCTTTACGTTTTATATGAATCCGAACCAGAAAAAGTGGATTTTAAAATTATTTCTGTCCTCATGTCTGGTTGTCCGTCCCTGGCCACGAATTCAAAACGGTTGGACGGATTTTGTTCACACTTGATAGTTAAATCTTATAGGGCTATAACACGGGATGAATTTTTTTAATTTTGACCCAAGCCCTCAAATTAAGGGTAGCTTACCAATGAGTGTTTTTTTTAAATAACAAATTTTGCAAAAATGGCTTTAACGATTTTGTTTAATTTGAATATCTAGGATTTATTTGACATATAGTATTGTATTATTGGTTTTTGAGCAAAAATTCGCTGAAGCGTATTAGGCCTTCACTGATCGGAGATATTTGAAAATTCAAAATATTTCAAATATTGCTGTAACAAATTAGTTTAAAATGTAAACTAAATCCTGAGATTGCATGGTATGAAAAATAACACAATATATTAGTTTGGATGGTAAAATCTCGTTGATAAGTAATTTAGGCCTACTGATATTTGATTACTCAAAAACCTATTATTTTAAAAAGAGCTCTGATTATTTGGTTCTAAATTAGTATCTTGGGATTATTTTACATGAATTATGTCCCTGTATGGTTAAAAAAAATCATATAAGTGTAGTTTACAAATGATTAATCATTCAAATATTTGAAACATTTCAAAATTTCTCTAGTGATTAGATTACAAAGGGATTTATATATATCGATGGATTGACATGAAAAATAACACATTGCAGAAAGGGCCTCCGTGCCCGCGGATTCAGTATCCACTGGCTCAGTTATCCGTGGTTTACCGCTGCCCAATTTTATTTATTTTTAGTTAAAGAAAAATATTGTTTATAAATTTCAAACCACGTGCCAAGAAAGAAATGGCCATATTATCAGAAGTGCAAACGCGCCTTCTATGTACTGTATATCACTTAAAATCATCATTATCATCAACATCAGTGATCGTCACAACCAGAAGAATGGAGAATAGTAAGTATACTGTATTGTACAGTAAATGTTAGTATTATGTTTTTATTTAATATTGGTAATGTGGTACTGTGAATAAGCCATCAATTAAACTTTACCGTATTTATGTAAGCTGCATTAATATCAGGCTATATAATAGTTCGGTACTATCCGCGTGACTGTATTATCTCTAGGAACGTATTAGCCGTGGATATGGGGGCCTTACTTTATACTGGCTTTTAGGGTATTATTTTTATAGAGGGTAGCTTACTGATTACTTTTTTTTTTTAATTTGAACTATTTTAAAAATGGCTTTGACTATTTGGTTATAGATGATTTAATAGAGAGTGTTATTAACACTAAATACATATTTTGTATTTGGGTAAGAATTCTTTAAGGAGTGGTTTACTGATGAGGTATTCAAAGAAAATAAGTTCAGAATATTTTGATAGTGGCACTAAAGATTTTGTTTAAAATGTAGGAATGTCTGGGAATTGTTTGATATCACAAATAAAACTTTTTACTTGTTTTTTTTAGGGGGGGGGGGAATTTTTTATATTTAGTTTACTGATGACTGATTTTTAAAATGTTTTATATTAAAAAATAATTCCAGTAAATTGTTTCTAGATAAGTATCTGTTAAGTTATTGACATTATAAATAAATATATACATATTTTTTCTAACAAATTAATTTTATAGTAGCTACTTGATAACCGATTTGGGTAAAATTTGAATAATTTAAAAATAGCTTAAACGATTTTGTCCTAAATTGATATTGGAGGACTGAAGAGTTAGCTCAAAATAGATCTGAGAATAGATGCTCATGACAAATAAGAAAACTTTTTTATCTTTACAAATCAAAAATAACGATATAATGTATAGCTTACAAATAACTTATTTTTGGAAATTTTCAATTTGTTTGGATATTTAAAAAATTTTATTTAAAATTTATAAATAAAGAAAGTTTGTTAAAAAGAATATGTGTTGGTTTTTATGAGGAAAACCTATTTAAAGATAGTTTATTAAAAACATATTTTTGAAAATTTTCTTCAAATCTATAATAGACAATATAAGCATTTTTGTGCGATTTTGTGTGACCATTTTTTAATTTTTTAGGTAACTCAGATTTTAATATATCCATCAAAATCTATAGCTGAAAATAACATTAATCTACATGTGTATATTAAAGTAGTTTTAAGAACGTTTGTAGTTATCACTTCCTTATATTATTAACTAGCTGAATGCCCGTTCGTCGCACGGGATATTGTGTTATTCTTTATTTTTGGATGAAAATAAGGAATTTTTGTTTGAAATTTGATGGCATGGTTCTTAGCGCTCGCTATCCGAGAAACACCTTGAGGAGGTGACCATGTATCATTTCTCATGGAAAGTTTTATTTTTGGCAGGCTCCCTTGCCTACTGCCTGGGCTGCTATCAGCTGAGTGTGGCTGGACAGGTCTCCCCCCCGCCCCCCCCCCGCTTCCAACACTACATATCACCCCGGGCTGGGCCCTCTCACTCACACAAACACTACAAACACCACATAATTCAACAAAATATAAACTACATATTTCCACCATCTCTTGGAGTTGTGTATTAAAACGTAATCACATATTTTAATAAATTGTCTGTATTCATATTTTCCACCCCTTAGAAGCATCTACGAGGTTAAAATTAATTGCTATATTTTTTAGAAGGCATAATTAAAACAAACTTATCGGACTATTACCTTCTAAATGCTTAAAAAGTGTTTATAAAGCAATATTGTTGATTAAGATAGCTACTCCGATTTCACCCCCTTTAATCCCAAAACATCGGAATGAAACATTTTTAATTCTCCTAATTAGCTTATAAGGAACACCTGTGCCAAATTTGAGCCGCCTAGCTCTGTGGGAAGTGTGAGAATTAGTGATGAGTGAGTGAGTGGGTGAGTGAGTCAGTCAGGGCTTTCGCTTTATATATATATATATATATATATATATATATATAGAGAGAGAGATATATATTTGCCTGAATACTTGTCTACCCAAATTTTCTTACGAATGGACACATCCTATATCTATAATAAGTTACAAAACCTATGTTCACGTATTCATAAGTTAATTCATGTGATGCAGCTGTCATTTTTGATAGATATCATCAATACCTATAAGATAACAATAATAATAATATAACAAAATAGTACCAATGCTGGCCACAAAGAATATGTTTGTATTTTAAAAATGGTGTTCTAAACTTGTATTTGTGAGAAAATTTAGGTATCGATAGAATTTGTAATTTTTGTCTGTATGTCTAGCTAATCGGGCTGGAATGTGTTTTTTTTTTCCTTCGCAACATACTTCCCGTTCGGCAATTTGCATATGAATTACGCTAATGTGTTAGGGACGAGTAAGGTAGAGCTGATAGGAAATCTACCCTTTTTGCATGGAGGGAGAGTTTATAACCATTTAGTGAAAAATAATATCATTACACCTGATCGTGGCTCGAACCCCGATCTCCCCGTTACTAGTAAACCAGACCAAACCGACTTGACATTTAGAACATGTGTCGACCAGCTCAGGTGGTTTGCAATTTTATTTATTTCCGTCGTATCAGTCAATAAATCACTGTACCGTCTTAAAAACGCAACTTCCTGCTTCAGTGACCACGTAGTCTAAAGCGCTTACTCTCGTGTTGGACTAGACTGCTGAAGATGGGGAGATCGGGAATCTATCCCAGTCGGGTGCATTAAGTTTTTTTTTCTAAATTGCCTTCCACTCTCCTTACACGCAAATGCAAGTGCATTTAATCTCAATTAAACCTTCCTAATCCCTAGCGTAATTAGTACTTGGGTGCATAACTCTAACTGGTAGTAAGACGCAGCGCAAAAAATAAAAACAAGATTGCTATTAGTTTTATTTTTTATTTTTCAGCAAAGCTAAGGCGTTCTGAATCAATCAATTTAATCTTCAACTTCTCGTCTCTGCACTCGTCTCAATTTCTATGAGTCTCTTGATATTTAATGGAGGTTAAAAGTGCAACTAATTATCATACTATTTGAGTTTGGTTTTGGTAGCTATGCTCATTACGACAATGTGACGATACACTTTTCTCGGCTTCTAAGTTAGAACTTTAAAATAGTTTCTATTAAACAAACAGGTGTTAGTACAATACACTTAATGGCTACGCGTGTAAACCGAATGTTTACTAAGATTAATTACACTACTATAAGCTGGTAACATGGCTGTTTTAAATTTCATTTTTTTGAAAAATAGAAACAATGTAAACCCAAACTACGAGAACTATTTTTACCAAACTATCTTTATTTTAGCACCTTCGTCATATTACCTGTTCAGGCTATACATATATGTACCTATAACGCTAATGAGTTATAGAAAAAGGCTATATTTAGATAAAGTGTGCCCGGATTTGAGTGGAGTGATAGTGGAAAAATATTTTAGATAAACCACCCGACCAGCACTCGAACCCCGATCTCCCTGTCATCGGCAGTCTAACATGAGAGGGACCCCTTACTCAACATTATTGACATTAGTAATTATAAGAATGTGTAAATATTTTTTTTTGTTTAAAATTAAACTTAGTGATCAGAATCATGATTGTATGAAACAATGAATAAAGACCCAAGGCCAGTAATATTGATTACGAACCCTTTTCGCTAAGCGGCCTTAGGGTCATCGGGTGACGTCACTTAGAGGCTGGTGGAAGGGAGAAAATTGTCTACTGGCAGTTTATAGGTAACGGAACAACCTTGTATTCTATCCAACCATGGGAGTGATTTTATACGGGTCGTGCTAAATCAACTCGCAAGTACGCTAGCAAATAATCTACTCCTATCACTTTTTGAACCCTATAATTACGTATTAATACCATCAAACTAATCAACTTGAATCACTACAGCCATTTAATGATACGAGCTTGTTGCAACACACGCGTGGTTTGAATGGTTACGGAAATTTGAACCACATCACGGAAAAAATCACGACATTCTATCGGGCTTATTTCGAGGCCATAATAATTATGCAAATAATAGGTTCTATCTGCAATGTAAATGCATTTCCACAGTCATTTTTCTCTCGACATTAATACTTTTATGAGTAAATTATATATATTACCATACAAATTACACACTTATGTGTAATGTGTAATCAAAAATGCTTGTATACAAAAATTAAAGCATTCTATTGTTAAGTTTTTTTTTCAGCATCGCGTCTTACTAACCGTTCAGGTTATCCGCTTTGTTAAGAAGTTAAATCACCGGTGAATCATTTTATGAAATCCATTAACAATTTTGGACCTTGTGAGGGCCATTTTGAAAATTCAAAGAAATTGCATTTAAAAATAACATACCTACTGCTGAACCCATACTATTATCTAGCTGGAGAAAAAAAAAATCTTAAAAGGTACTATCTATCATTAATATTCTGAGTTACTCTTCCTTGGTCTAGTTTTAGTAAATAATAATAATAATAATATTTTTTTTAAGTATCGGCAAGCCACCACAAATCATTTTGTGGGCTTAAACCGAACTATGGGCTGGATTTCCACTACCTCTGAGTAAAATCATGTTTCCTAAGTAGTATCAATATTATGTTACAGCAGCCTTTTATTTTAAAACAAATAAAATTATCTCAGTCAATAATATATACACACACTTGGTTTTATTTTGTATCATTACAGAAATTTCATTCTGTACTCCTAAGGACAATTTTTTTTAGCACCGTGTCTTACTATCCATTCCTATTATAGGCTAATTTTATGTATTGATTTTGCTTATTATTTAATAAATAGGTTCAACAACTTCGCTCAGTTGAGTTAAGGGTCCTAGGCTAGATTCCTAACACGACTGAAAAATGTATTATTATTAAATGTGTTTTCCCCCTTTTACAGTGATGAATTAACAGCCGGGGGATGCATTTTATATCTTTTCTAGATTTAAGTTAGTTTATAAGTCATGTGCTAATATAATTATTCGGTCCATAAAGTGCACGTTAGATACCTCAAATAAACTAAATTAGGGGAAAAAATTGTTGAAATCTAACGTTCATCTTTACAAAGATTAAGGAAAAAATATTTAATGGAAAGTATTGATTTAGTAATTGTTTTAAAGGGAACTTTCCCAATAAAATATATAATATGTAGATATTGTCTGGAGTTTGAGTTGTAGTGTGGATGATCGTCTGGAACTATTTAGAAAATGTTGATAAAACGAGTATCTGGAGGCTGATTTTGCTTCAATGGCCAGTATTTCCTCAAATACTTATAATACTTAGCAATGCGTCTTACTACCCGTTCGATTTATAGTCTTAAGTACCAATTACTCTAATGAGTTAGAATTGGGAGGGTTGAATATAGATGAAGTGAACCCACACTTGCGTTGAGGGAGATTAGAAAACTATTTAGGAAAACAACCCCCAGCTCACCCGAACGAGATTAGAACCTCTATTTCCCCGCGCTCGGCAATCTAGCTCAATAAGAAACTATTACGTCAGCTAACTACGCCACCGAGGTGGGTGTATACTTTCTTTAAAGATAGCGATTTATTGTATCAATTGCTCGATTAACTTATCAAGGTTAAGTAGATATACACTACAACGCATAATTTTGTTAACTAGTCTTTCTATACGTGTGTGTTTGTAGAAAATACAAAAAACCTTAGTAAATATTGCAATAAAATTTCAAACATAATTATTATTTAAATCAGTTAGCTGAGATGACTGTTTACTCAACATGGCTTAAGATAATTTCTTCATCTTTTATCTGATACCCTCACGTTTTATGATCAGAATGGTAGTATAATTTATTTACAACACGATGATGTTGAGTTTATATATAAACTCTGTGACCTAAGTCCATAATAGACCCATACCGACCGAGCGACCGCCACCTATTATTATCTAAACAAATAAAAATAAATTAGCACCACGTCTTACTACCGGTTCGATTTATTACTCTACAGGGTTAGAGATGAGTAAGGTTTAATTCAGAGGAAATATAGCCACATTTGCGTGGAAGGAGAGTGGGAAACTATTTTGGAAAAACCACACTCATTTCACCAGACCGGGATCGAACCTTGATCTACCAGTCATCAGCAGTCTAGTCCATTGAATGAGTCAAAGGATAATTAATAGCAATTAAAAGCATTAATTTATAAAGTGAAGTTACTACTACTATTATTACTATTAGCACCGCGTCTTACTACCCGTTCGGGTTATACGCACTTACGCTAATGAGTAATGGTAGGGTTATTGTGAGATGAAATGAAGGACCTACAGTTTAACGTGGAATCCGAACCACGGTGGAGGCCTGGCATTCCCCACATTCACAAGTTGTCTTGTCAGAGGTGAAGGAAAAAGTGAAGTTAAGAAAGTTTAATAATTAGTCTTTAGAGGCAAATCATAATACGTAAATATATATAGTGAATATGGTAAATTATCAACTAATTTTTAAAAAAAACTAACAAAATCGGTTAGGATAAACCATTTCAATCTCACATAATTTAAAACATCTAAAACCATACAACACATTTTAAAATATTAGAAAAACTTTAGTATTTTATTTCCTCATCTTGTTTGACCAAAATAACTTCATTCGAAAATGTAATTCAGTAGAATGCCTACAACAATTCTCCTTTCCTTCCTCCAATTAGCAAGTAAAAATAACCTGATCGACATTTAACTCTAATTATTCTGAAATTTCCGACTATTTTAATATGGGGAACTCCAATCCTGTTTATTTAGACACGGAACACGTCCCTCACGGACAAAATACACGTAAAACGATCGATGGGTAGGTTTCCGTTCGTGTGGTCAATTTTATTAGCGATATTTGAAATGAGCTACATCTTTTTTTTTTTTTAATCCATGTCATTATTATAATTACTATGATTAAAGGTGTTTTAAGGACACTTTCTAAATCCTTAGCTAGTTGAGACCATGCTTTGAAAACTAATAAAATAAAACCTCGGACAGTGAGTGGCACAATACCATAAAGGTTCCATCCAAGCTTGAATATTAATACTTTTTGTATCCACACAAATAATTAAATATGTCTGAATATTTAGAGGGTTGAACTAAGTTCTCCAATATAATCATCAAACCAATCGGTCATGTTTATAGGCTTCACAAATTTAAACACCAATTTTTTAGTAGACTTTTTAAAAATTTGATCAATTAGAAATAATATTTTTGAAGTGTTATAATTATGTCAGTAAAAAACATTTTAAATGAAAAACCCTTGTGTTTAGTCCTCGGTGATATATATATATATATATATATATATATAAATCAAATGATATATATATATATATCTTTTGATTTTTATTTAGCTGACCACTATACATGATTTAAAAAACATTATTTATATTTCTCTTAAATTTTATTCACCCTAATATGTATTGGATTTATTTTTTGAGAGGGTTTATTTGAGGTTAAGTCATGCAATGATAGAAATGTTATAATACAGGAAGATAACTGTTTGATTTCATCAACACTTCTCAATATTTTACCCGTTCATGTCATCAGCACTTAATTAAGTTAATGAAGTAAAGATGTTAAAAGTAGCATTTAGAAGGGTGCACCTGCATTTGTGTGGAGAACGAGTGGGAGAACAAATCTAGGGGGAAAATCTTCAGTTCTTCCACTCGGGCGTGATTCGAACCCAGATCTTCCTGTCTTGTTGACAACCAATAATATAAATCTGGACGTTTGGTTCGCATACTGACAGATGTGGACTTTAATGCAAAAAAATTATTAAATTTAACGCTTCTTATGCACGGAATATTCTTGGAAATGTTTCTGGATTGATTTTTTTGTACTTTTTCGAGATATCTTAATATTATATTCACTAATGAGGTAAGGATGAGGAGTGTAGATTTGAGAGGAAATGTAGGTCTTCCTTTGCGTGTGAGAAGGAGGGGAAATAATTCAGAAAAATTCTACTTTAAATAAACCCTAACGGGATTATAACCTTGATCTTCCCAAAACCGTCAATCTAATATAGTGTGAGATTGATATCTTAGCCAAGTTTTTCTCAAAATGTAGTTCTCAGGATCGTGGAAAGCTTAGCAATACTAATGAATTAAATAATGTTCATCACACATAATACAGAAACTTTAAAATATACAAAAGATTAAATATGAAATATCCATATATTTATGCATTTTTTTCTAGGTATACACAAGTCAAATAGAAAAGTAGATCGGTACCAACCTTAAGTCAACAAATCTGAACAATTATTTATAAGAAATACTAGGTTTAGATTGTTCAAAATAATCAAACAACTATTACTTCATAAATCAGAGTAATTGCATGAATTTTTAACATTTTATTTAGTAAATTAGTTTTATCTTATATATATACATATTTATTTATACATAAATAGTCACAAAATGGCACTGCCTAAAAGTAATGATTTCATGCATAGCTTTCAAATAATCACTCCTCCCTCCCGTCTCTTAGGGACCGGTAGTCCCACAATCCGTATAGCTTCCAATTACCCGCATTGGTAGCGAATGGCTAAAGAATCATTCCCGCAATAGACTGGACTGCCGCTGACAGATCGTGGTTCAAATCTTGGCTGGGTGGTCTGAGGGTAGTTTTCCAAAATGGTTTTCCTCTCTCTCTCCACGCAAACGCGAATACACTTTCTCTAAATTCAACCGTCCTAATCCCTAGCACATTAGCAAAATTAGTGCATAGGCGTATAACCTGAACGGTTAGTAAGACCTGGTGCTAAATAAAAAGCTTTCATTTGGTGATTCTTACTCACCAAAACTTTTAGTAACATTGCGTTAGATCACTGTTTACTAGGGTACGTGAATGATTTCAGGATGTACGTGACATAAACATTTTTTTTTGTGAAAAACTATAAACATTTTAAAGCAGATTTCAACGTGATGTATTTACCTTTTAAAATATTTATCTTTCCTTTGTCACAACTTAGCTAAGATTAGCATTAAATTTTAATAAAATCAAGACTGACTTTGACCTGCCCTAATATATAGAGGTATTATATCCTATTATTTTCATTATTATTATTATTATTATTATTATATTATTATTATTATTATTATTATTATTATTAAAAGCTGTAAAAAGTCCGACATTATAGCTAAGTCGGTAGCATATCTGTATACTGAGCTAAGAGTCTCGGATTCAATTCCTGACAAGGCCAAAAATTTATCATAGGTTAAAATATGGGGTTAGATTTTCACATTGATAAATTGACAGCCGGGAACTAGATGTTGTGCTTGCCCTAGCCCAACAAGCCGGCAGTGAAAAAATATATGAATTGAATAAAAAAAACTGACTTGGGCCACAGGCTGGAAACAATAATGGATGTAAGAGTTGGAAAAAAGCATGTTAGTTAATAATAATATAATATTTAGCACCGCGTCTTACTACCCGTTCGGGTTATAAGCTTTAAGTATTATTACGTTACTGGATTTAGGATTTGGGAAGGTTGAATTAGAGGGAATGAACCCACATTTGGGTGGAGGGAGAGTGGAAAACCATTTAAGAAAAACCACCCCCAGTTCACCCGACCGAGATTCGAATCTCGATCTCCCTGTCCTCAGTAGTCGAGCTCAACACGACAAGTGCGTTAGCCAAATACGCCACCGAGGCGGGTGCATGTTAGTTAGGCCACGGTTCTAAAAGAGTAATTCGACTAGTGAAAGTTTAGGAAACACTGCTCTAAGCCATAAAGCCAGAGTCCCAATGAATATATATAGATATTAAATATGAATATATCTAAATATGAATACATATAGATATTAAATTAAGCAACATGCAACTTCTATCATCTATAAAATAATACATCTTGACCGATACGTAAGCTTAGTGACAAAATTTTGTCAAATGATCTTAGGGTACCTGGCTTTATTTTCAAATAGGTAAAAAATGCAATACAATCAAATATGTTTCATCATATTTAATTGATGGTACAAACGATCGTAACGAGTTTGTCGCTGGGTTCGTCGAAAAAACGAACAACAAAAATAAGCATATTATTTCTTAAATAAATTTTGAAAATTGTCATATGTTATGTATTGTAGAATGTTTTATTAAATTAGTCGAACTTTATTCTTTAAGACGCAGTGTATGGTTGAGCTACTTAATCTTATACAGGTCCTATTTAGTCACATTATGAATACAATTTTGCGCAGGGTGGTTGTATAAAAATAGTACTTTTACAATTAAATAACACTTATTTTAGTAATCTTACAACATAAACAAAGAGACTAAATAGAGAAAATATATGTTTGTGTAAAAACTATGTATATATTATATTAGTATTTTTACTATTAAAAATTTCTTGCTACGCAAAACAAACTACATAACTGTGTAAAGTACATATTGCAGTTTAAAAATTATATTAAGTTTATGTGCTGTACAAAATACAGGATCCTCGAAAAAAGTATCCAGAATTACATAATTAAATATCTTTAGAAATATTTGACCAATTTACGTCATTTTAATTACTTACCTCATTACTTTCTTAATCCAATTATCTAAACCATTATGGTTTATTAAATATTTCAATATATATTTGAAAATAAAATCCCGGACACCTTTTTCGATCACCCTGTTTAGTATACATTTTGTTTTTTTATTTTATTCTCCATTTAAATAGATCTCAGCTTACCAACCTTTTGGTACAAGCAAATTACAAAACTTAAATATTTAATTTTAATATTGAGGAAAATAAATATATATTTTAATATTCAGACATACATAGTGGGATAATTGAAGGTCCTACCGTTGCTTTTTATTAATCAAGATAAAAAACAAAATCTTGCTGCTCACCTTGTATCTGTGCCAAATTTATTGGGAACACCTTTCCATGATTGTTTTAATTGTTTTTTTTCTACTTACTTGCCTAGAACCTACTTTTTTTTTGCAACGTCTCGTTGGGCAACCAATTAAAATGTCCTCAAGACCATCCTAATGATGAAAGAAACGCAGATCAAGAAATGCAAAAACACACGAACGCGAACACTCTCCAAATAACTAGCTAAGATGACCACACCTTGGTGAAGAAATCGTAGACCACTAAAAGAGTATCATCTTCTAGAAATGTGACGAGAAAACGTGGATGCTGCGTTCACTTTGTGTACCAAACTAGATTGATCTCGTGGAGGGGTGGTGAAAAATACATATCCGAGAAAACAACCTGAAGAGAACAACCTCTTAAACAATACCTGTATCAAACACCAGTTTTTCAAGGAAAAAAAAAGAAGAAAAATTCCAGATCTTTCAACTTTTTCATAATCTTGCTTAGCCTTGTCTAGTGGTTCCTGTGTTTTTTATTTTCAAAGAAGCAAATTCATCTGGTTACACGACTTAATATAGGGGGGGTAAAAATATGAAAATAAGAAAAAGTTTACAAAACACGAATGAAAAAAAGAGAGACGGTATCAAATAATGTGTGTCCTGCTATAAGGTTGACAAAGATGCAAGACCAGTTGATTCATGGCTTTATGAGGGTGATCATGTCGTCCATTGTATCTGGGGAAGTGAGATGCTGTGAAAATAGTCCACATCAGCAGCATCTCTTGTGTCCACGACGGTTACTGGTCCACAGGAGGAGATGGGAGAGAGGGACGTGACCAAATAACTGGATCCCGAACAGCATCAGACCACAAATGATCTTTGAACCTGTTCTACTATCGAGTCTTAGTGATGTCACTGGATGAAGACAGGTTTATAAAGTGATGCCCAGGGTTTGAATGAACATTTAATTTCAAATATGTTGCCGGTGAGAATCTGTATGAACCTAATTGAACTGAAATATATATAATTTTTTCGATTGTGTACAAGAATCTGATTTCTTATTAGTCTAGGGGTTCCAAAATTTTGTAGACGAAATAAGCCCTTGCACCAGAAAAAATACATGCTTGAGCCCTTATAAACTTTTTAACATCAAGCCAATGGATTCTGGTTAATTTGGACCAAATGTTAATGGGAGCAGCTGTTTTTTTGGGACATAATTTGAAGAACAGAACAAGTATTTAGCCTGCAGTTTCTCCTCTTATTTGGTGCAACTTGCCGCTTAGTTGAGGAAGTGTAAATCGTGATTAAAGACAATAAAGGCAGTCCTTTATCAGCATTAAGTACATGTGTTAACATTTTTCAATTGCAGTGCATAAAGGTGCACATTTGATAGTTTGTTTCAAAGTAAGAACCTTTATTAATGTGTAACCTTTGATTGACACAGTCACCATTTTGACTATCTTTCATTTTACATACATACGGTACATTATACATTTATTTGCGTTTAGCTTTAGTTATTTTCAAAACAAGTGTTTGTGCCGATAAAAATTAAATAGGTCTACAGTGTGCTTTCTTTAATTACCACATTCCTTTTATTTTATTCGTGCCTTTTTTATTTTGTTAAAATGTTGTTTTTCAACTAAGGTTAAAATTTCGTTTGATTCGGGCAGCCGTTTAATTGGACCGTAGTGATCTAGTCTCGATGTGTACCAATTAACAGGAAACCACTGTATTATAACCATCAATTAAAGAAAGTTTAACTTTACAAGTGTTAAAGTATAAAACAAAGGGAAAACATACCATGTTATGGCTGCGACTTTGTAAAATGTATTTTATTCGGATTTGAAAAAATTGTCTATCCTAACTATTGGTTCTACTTTATGTTGTGAAAAACAAATATATAATATTACAAAATTGTCTCGTGGAACGTGAACACAGTTTGAAAACCGCCGTCATAGTCTATCGTATTCTCTTTAACGGCGATATTATCTTTATTTTAAGTCACAACATAAGGCTATTTAAAAAAAATTCACCTAATCTTACTAACAATTGGCCTATTGGCTGTCCATAATTACAGTAGCCCATGGCTTCTTTGGTGCTGACTGACAGCTCACAGCTGACTTCTGACAGTCAACGTTTAGGTATATAACTAAATTTTGACCGTCAGAAGTGACAGCTGCTAAACACATGTTTTTACAGATCATATGGTTCAGCGTAGGGGTAAATAATTTGGTCTGGTAACTTTTCAAAGCTTTCAGCTGTCAGCTGTGAGCTGTCAGTCAGCACCAAAGAAGCCACGGGGCTAGTGTAACTTCACTGATGGGTTAGAAATAAAGAAGGTAGAACTTAAACAAAACTTATTCACACTTGCCTGGAGTGAAAGTATAAAAATACTTTTTTTGAATCCCTAACCCTTGTAAGTACAGCCGGGATTTGAGCCCCAACCTATTCGTTACTTTAAAATCATACTAGACGAAATTGATATTTAGTCCACATGCCTTGTTATGTGGTTGTGCTAATACTACTCCCAGTAGTGGCAATAATAATAGTAAACGAATAAAACAAACACTATGATGTAAAGGGTGAAAGGGGGGTTTTACGTATAAAGATTGCACCATTGCATACGTATTTGTTTTTAATTTCCATGACGATCTTAAAAAAAAAATTATTTGAATTAATTGTTTATAATTATATTCGTACGATATGATTTTACGTTCCCAAGATGGTTCTTTAGAACACAGCTAATCTATCACTTAATATGCTTAACTGGTGGCCGCTTGGTTTAAGGTGTCAACTGGAGTGCCGATGACGGGGAGATCGGGGTTCGTATCTCGGTTGGGTGTAGTGAGGGTAGTTTTTATAAATGGTTTTCGAATCTCGCTCTTTGCAAAAATGTGTATACTTCCAGTAAATTTAACTTTCCTTATCCCCAACATATGAGCGTAATTATAAGGTATGCCCATTACCCTGACGGGCAGTCGGACGTGGTGTTAAAAATAAAATTGATAAATATGACATTCTTAATAGATCTATGTAATTCTGTTACAATTTACACAATTTTGTAAACAAAATATTTTTTTTAAATGTTGGTTTATATAAATAGTTCGAGACATCTCTATAACATCCCTCGCACAAATTAGCAGTGGAACCAGGTTGTGTTAACATTTGAACATTGCATATTACAATAAATTACTCCTTTATTATCTATCTCATTTAACCTTTGATGAAGCATACAAGGAATTAAAGGTACAAGTTGATTGACAATAATAAACCTTCTAGGGCACATATTAAGACAGCATATTGGCACAATATTTTTTAAGAACATTAAAAAAAAAATTAAATGGATACTATAAATGAACCTATATAAAGGAATATTGTACTATTTTTTTCTATACAACAATGGTGCTAATTACATGAACATCGTCGGTGATCTGGTGGTCTAGGGGTAAGGTGTAGACTTCTGTGCTGCGGCCGGGGTTCAATCCTCGGTCCGGCACAAATTTATCTGATTTCCAAAACCCTTCCTTCACCTTGACAAGACATCTTGTGAATGTGGGGAATGCCAGGCCTCCACCGTGGTTCGGATTCCACAATCTTCTCACAATCACCCTATCATTACACATTAGCGTAAGTGCGTATAACCCGAACGGGTAGTAAGACGCGGTCTAATATAATAATAATAATAATACATGAGCATCCTATGAGTAGTATCGATGATGTGCTTTATTTCCGCTCTTTTACTACTATATACAGATTTTAATTGAAACTTTATTTTAATTGACGTCCATGTGATGGCGTCACCATAAATTTGACAAATTGGAACCTTCAAATAATGATGTGTGATATAAAAATTGTTTACTAACAAAGCAAATCAAAGTGAGTACAGTATTTAAACAAGTGATATTATTTCTTATAGTGTCAGTAGTTTGATATATTTTGACATTTTTTTAGCAGCGCTTCTTACTACCCGTTCGGTTTGTACGTCAACCAATTATTCTGCTCCCTTTCCAAATTAAAAAGTAACGAGTATAATATATTGATATTTTATTAATTATAAAATAAATATTTTTGTGTGTAACAGGCTTAAATTCGATAATATTAACATTATTTACACATAAAAATCTGTATATTGGCTTTATCCTACATTTCAATAGACATGGAGACTATATCTGAAGCTAGTGAATATTTGGTGAATTCTACTTTGAAGCATATTTTCCCGCGACACACTGAGGTATTTCCTAATGCCTGCAGCTTTATTATAGGCATGATGCATTGGCAACGGTTGTAATACTGTGTGTGCTGTGTTGTTGCTTGCATGGAACAAATGGTCGGTTGATCAGTTGGAAATATCGACACAGTGACTGTATTCAACCATTATTATGTTAGGAACACTCTCTTAACGGGTTTATCGCGCTGTTTTGGACTAAGGGCATGAATGAAAATATCCCTACATTCACGAAACAACCAAGGAGAATAATATTTTCTCAATATTAACATGATTTCAAATATTGTTTAGGCATTTTATTTATTTTGTATGTTTAATAGGTGACTCTCATTTGTATACATACATTTCATTAGAAGTAAGAAAAACTTAATCATTTTATCTTCAAACCGTGTTCTCCTTCTACGATTTATATTTTCAAATTTATAACCTGCCACCTCACCAAATTTCCAAGCAAGTATTATGGTCAGAAGAAGATGTGATAAACATTTTTTTAATCCATATATGCTAATTTTATAACAAGATATACAAGTGTTCCTACTGTAAATTTTATTTAATCTAAATAGAATAGGTCTAGTATTTTATTGATTTGATATTTACTAAGAGAAGTTTTTCCCAAACTTTCACCAGTAGTGTACCCCTTTTTGGCCATGACTTAACAAAAGTACCCCTTCCGTTTCTTCATAAAAATAAAGGGACACAAATTTCAGCTATCTGGTAAAGTATAAACGGTAATTCCAATCTTTAATAAAGCCTTAGTGGCAAACTAAACAAGGCATGGCAGAGGTAATAAAAACACCTTATTAACGTCCATGATATCACGTCATATCTGGGTTTATTTGTTTATTATTACACTTATTATCACAAAAAAAGTTATACGATAAATTTAAGTTCTGTGGTATGTTGCGCACTATCTGAAATAATTGCGTACCCCTGAGTTATGCGTACAATGGTTTGAGAAACCTAGAACAAAACATTTTATAAACTCAAATGTTCCGTGGAAGGTGGTGAAAAAACGATGAGAATAAAATTGTGAAAGTATTGTGGATTACACATAGCCTACTTTGTGTAAACACAACTATTTTATTTCCACTAGTTAGATTTCTATGAGAAACAATATTTATTATCTGCTAGTAGAAAATTAACTGAACACATATTTATGTCAAACTAAATATGGAGCCGTGAAAGCGGTGTATTTATCGCAAACAAACTACTTTACACTCCTTTAGCGGGAAGACAAATGTTTTTAAATTCAAGCATAGTTTTTAAACAAATAACATTCAGTCATAACCTCACAACAACTTAAGAAATGACATCCAGTGACATACATATAATATACTAGGCCCTTCCCAGTAAAAAAATATTGTAAAGAATCCTGTAAAACAAAGCTTCAAATCATCCATCATGTCAATATAAAAACAAAACTTTTTTTTACTTTTTTTTTAAATACCCCTCTTACCATCACTGTATAGCCCTCTCTCTTTTTTTTTAGCCTCCCTCATATTTTCATCTCATTCCTGTTTCTTCCCCCCCTCCCCGCCCCCTTCACCAACCATACTTTCCCTTCAACAACCTTTTTTTTCCAACGACTATATAATATACTATCGACATTTTTATGAGGAATAAATTAAATTATCAAAATAAAATATAGCCTACGTTACTCGCTGATAATGTAGCTTAATATTGGTGAAAGAATTTTTAAAATAGTCCAGTAGTTTTTGAGTTTATCCATTACAAACAAAAAAACAAAAATCAAATCTTTCCTCCTTATAATATTATTATAGATAGTATAGATTTTGGATAAAAGGGTGGAAGGCAGGGAAGAAGGTTTAGTGCAAGAGGAAGAAATGTTTACTTGAGGATTGAATATTTTTGGTCTAATTGTTACTTTTTCTACAATCCGAGTGTTATCAGACGTGTCAAATTTTCACTTATTGTTATTATTAAAATACTTTTGTGTGTGTGTTGTCAATCTTTATGTCTTTGTTCTAGTTACTTTTAATACTGAATATTCTCGTGAAATTTGTGGGGTGGCATTCTTGTTGTAAAATATAAAAGGTCACATTATCTACTAGTAGTTCTATTCTTCAACACGTCACACGGTACTCTCTCTGTTAGTATCTCAGTGGTTAAGAGCGCATGAAGTGCTAAGTAAATAACTGATAAATAATTTGAAACCCTTTGTGTAGGGGAGTAAAAGCAATTAATTACCACAGTCAAATGTAAAAGCTATTTTTGTTACTTTAACAATAAAATAAAATAATTATATACATAATAAATGAAATAAGTTTGGTATGGCAAGGTGCATTAGCAATATTTTTATAACCATCTGAGGGAGGGGGAACACTAACACCCCCACTTCTTCTCCCCCAAACAAATAATTACGTCGCTGACACCAACATCTGATACATCCAACTCTAGCGCTTGGATTTTAAATATGTGTTAAATTAAACTATCTCACACTCATATCACTCATCTCACATACACCACATATATATAATGTGTGTGTGTGTGTATGTGAGATGAGTGATATGAGTGTGAGATAGTTTAATTTAACTATCTCAATATATATATATATATATATATATATATATATATATATATATATATTATATATATATATCATGAAACTAACACACACCCATATATATATATATATTGAACACATATTTAAAATCCAAGCACTAGAGTTGGATATGATATAGCAGATCAGATAACTTATATATATATTTTAGTTATTTAAGGCACGAACTAGAATAGAAGTGTAATCCACTAGTTCTATAAGGGAACAAAATTATTTCGATATGTAAAAAAAGTTCTACTCACGTCGGATTAGTAAATCTTTTCTGTGGATTGCCTCGGAGCACTTGGTAATCCTTTGGGGCTGTCTAATTAATCACAATCCTGCAATTTATGGCCCTACGAAAGGTAAACAACCGGAACTATCACAAACGAAACCTAGAGAGTCAAACCGTAAACTAAACCCATGGACTATTTTCGTTTAAAACGGAAATTTGAATTTATAAAAAAAAATACTAAGTTTTTTTGTTATATCATTGAAGTCGTGAGCCCACGCGTGTTAACCTGAAAGAACTGGTTCGACACAAACGCTCTCCCTACATCCTGTAGCGACCGTTCACTTGTTGGACACATTTCAGAAAAGCAGTTGGCTCTAGTTTCTAGTATTTTGACGCGATATTAAGACAGGTTCCCACGAGATTGCCAAGGCACTACGTAAAAGAACCAATTGCGACAGACTTTACAGGAAATATTCATAGTCTGACTGAGGAAATATAACATATACTTTTGTGTTTATGGTTGCTAGAGGATTATTCTGATATAAGCCGTAATGGGAGTATAACTCAAGATCTAGGCCAATATTTTTGTAATTTTTATAACATTAAAAAAAAACCTCGTTGGGCTTACTAAAGGTATTTTTACTAAATGGTTTCTCGCTAACGTAGGTACACTTCCTCTAAATTTGTCCTTACTCATCCCTAACATACTAGCGTAATTATTGAGTATGTTCACAAACCGAAAGGGTTGTAAAACGCGGTGCTAAGAAATAAGTTAAAAAAAAAATTCATGCATTAAAACTTTAAATCATTTGGGTGACCTGGTGGTTAGGGGTAAGGTATCGGACTTCTGAGCTGGGGTCCGGGGCTCAATCCTCAGTCCCGGCATAGATTTATCTGATTACCAAACCCTTCCTTCACCTTTGACAAGACGTGTATTAATCACAACTTGTAAATGTGTGAATGCCAGGCCTCCACCGTGGTTCGGATTCCCCGTTAAACTGTAGGTCCTCCATTTCATTTCACAATCACCCTACCATTACACATTAGCGTAAATGCGTATAACCCGAACGGGTAGTAAGACGTGGTGCTAATAATAATAATTTAAGTCTTGTGATCTGTAATTGTCACTTTTGAGATATATTATCAATAAGTACCTATAAAATAGCACTAATAATAAAGTAAAATGTTATCATTGTTGACCTAAAAAAAAGTTTGTGTACCTTTCAGGGTGCTCTAAATGTTCACCGACGAAAATAAAGTATACCATTCACTTTAAGCGAAGGATACGTTGGTTAGTAAAATAAAATTCTCTTCCAAATAAATATATTCAAATACAAGTGACTTTATTAAGTACGTGGAAATTACCATTCAATCGAAATTTATTTTACTCAATGGTTCTCTTTAATAGCTCGGTTTATCCACAGTGGAAAACCATTTAGGAAAACTGACCTCAGTGCGCTGACTGGGCTTGAACCCTAATCTCCCCGTCTTTGGCAGTCTAGTATAACACGAGATTAGCGCGTTAGACACACGGCCACCGAAGTGGGTCACATATATGCCTACATTAATTTCGCTAGTGTGGTAGGAATAAGGAAGGTAAAATTAAGAATTCAGAAGAAATTTAGCTACATTTGGGTGTGTGCAAGGTGAAAAACCATTTCGGAAATATCAGCCTCATTATACCCTACTTGGACTTGAACTACGGCATTGATGTCTCTGGCAAGGTATTCAGACCGCTACCCACTGGCACGAGTTTATAATAAGTCAGTAGAACACTTTATTTGATCCGTTTTAATTAAATTACACATATAATGGAATGATTTAGAAATCCTGCAAAATATATGCAACAAGTACTATTATATCCTAAGTTTAAGGGGACAATAATAGAGATTGTTCAGAAGCACGTCTGCTTATGAAGTTGGGAGTACCGGGTTCGAAAAACCAATATTGTTGAAGCATCTTTTAACTGTATATAATTTATTAAAGAAAATACATTATTAATGTTCTGTAGTCTAGCATGCATTGAGAGGCCTTGACGCCTGTACGCATCAAATATACCCATAATCCCCACACGTCTTAATTCCGAACAAGCTCCTCTAAAGTTTGAATGAAGTCATCCAGTCATGAAGACAGAATGACGGCTGAAGTATGTGAGGTTGTAGTGATGGGAGGGGAAAATAAACAATTTCCAAGACGGACAGACTTTATATCTAGTTAGGCTAAGCCACAAGAGTGACTTATAAGCTCCTGACATCTGCCCTTTGATTGGCGGGTAGAGGATTAGATGCATTTATATCAAATACTTAGAAAATTATGCATGAACACGAAATAAGACTTTGAGGATCTGTTGGTTAAGGATCTAGATTTCATCTTAGACATGCATTACATTAGTAATAAAGTGGTTTTTGTTTCCAAGCGTCCGTCTTTTATTAATTAAATATTATTTTTAAAAGTGTTCATGTAAGTAAAAATAAAAATAGTTATTGAAATGAAGCTCACTAAAAGATACAAGAATTTTGGTAATGTGCTCGTCTAAAAGGAAATATCAATAAAAAGTTTTGTCAGACTAAACGAGTTGATGACAAGTGTAAAATGGCCGAGATGTTGTGCAAAGATTAAATAAGTTAATTATTTCTAAGTACACTTATATCACGAGATTTATACAACACATCGTTAAACATAATTGCTATTATTTTATTGCATTTTATTGAAAGAGAGTAATTTCATAGATTTTTAGTTCCCATATCCTCTGGTGATTTGAAAATGAGGGATTATTAATAAATTATATTGACAGTAATATTCACCCTCACAGGCGGGAATGTGGAGTAAGTGTGAAGCCTATCTAGTCTGGTATATTCATATATGGGGGCAGGGGGTCCGAGAGGTTCAACTCCTGGCTTGGTTTTTTCTTCTACATGGTTTCTCACTTTACCTCCACTCAAATATGGGTACATTTCATACAAATTCTACCTTCCTTATACCTTAGCCCTCAATGTAGTGAAATGCGTATAGTTCAGAGAGGTAGTAAGCAATGAAGGAAAAAATAAATAAAGAAGACAATCAAGTTTTATAAGATTTCGTCATGAACGTTGTTGTCTATCAATGGCGGTGACAGTATCCCATACTGTTTATTTATTTGAGCCCATGTGTTGCTACTCTTTTGATATCACAAACTAAAAGTTGGGCACCATATAGATAAATCACGGAAGCCATTTACCAATTTTATACCAAAACAGAGAATTTAAGCTTATTGGTTTTTAGACAGTAGAGATATAAATTTCTACCATTTCTTTTTTAATTGATTCAAACACTAAATTTCTCGTATAGTGGGCTTTTTTTAATAAAAGGGGTTTATTGATATATTTTTTCTAAGACAAAACCTATAAATTTGGGTTTTTAAATTTTTAAATTTTTCTACATATATTAAAAAACGATCCTTCTACCTG
>JBCFYV010011172.1:108419488-108432316 GCA_039000515.1 Timema cristinae
GTCACCTGGGATAGGGGGTTTTTGGGGGGGGAAAAAAAACGTGCCCGGGGGGTATGTGAGAAAGAGAAAAACTGCCCCCTGGGATATGGGAGTAGAGAAGAACGAGTCACCGGGGAGGGGGGAAAAGTAGAAAAAAAACCGAGTCAGGGGGGAAAAGGGGAAAGTAGAAAAGAACGATTTACCTGGGATAAGGGAGTGAGGAAGAAAAAAAGTCAGGGGGGAAAATTTTGGGGTAGAGAAAAAAACGAGTCAACCTGGGATAGGGGAAAAGTAAAAAAGAGGATGGGGGACGGGGCGTTGGCCTAAAAAGGGGATTTTGGCCCTAAAGGGTTTTTTGGGGCCTAAAAAAAAAAAACCCCAAAAGGGGTTTTTTTTGGGCCCCAAAAAGGTTTTTTGGGCCCCCAAAAAGGGTTTTTTGGGTTTAAAGGCGTTTGGCCTAAAGGTTTTGGGCCCCAAAAAAGGCCCCTTTTGGGCCTAAAAGGCGTTTTGGCCTAAATTTTTTTTGGGCCCCAAAAGGGTTTTTGGCCCCTTTAAAAGGCATTTGGGCTAAAAGGCAGTTGGAAAAAAAGTTTTTGGGGCCCCTAAAATGAAAATTTTTAAAAACCCCTTTGGGTTTTTTGGCGGAAAAAAAAAAAAAAGGGGTATTTGTTTAAAAATTTTTTTCATCTGAATAAAAGATTAGCACCAATGATGCAAAGGTAGTTACAATATTTCAAAAAAACATTGACAACCCCCTACATAAAAAATTGATCAGTAGTTACAAAACACTATATCACCTTTTTTAAATAAAAAATTTCCGATTTTTTTTCCCCTTTTTTAAAAAAATTTTTAAACCGGGTTTTTTTAATTTAACCCCAAAAAAATAAGAAAATTCCATTTTTCAGCTTTTTTTTACGGGGGGGTAAAATTATATTTTTTACAAAAAAATTAAAGGGGGTTTTTTTGGGGCCAACTTTTTTTCCAAAAGGAAAAAAAAAAAAGGGGGAAACCCCCAATATTAAACCCCCCCCAAAATTTAAATTTGTCTAAAGGACCCCCGTTTTTTTTTTTAGCGTTACTGAGATTTTATAAACATATTTTTTTTATATATTGTTTTAAAATTTAAAATTATAAAAAAATTGGACGCATTAAAAATTTTTTTGGGGGGAAAAATATTACAATGGTCATTTTTTATAAAATTTTTAAAAATTTTATGGTTTTGACTCCCCCTTTAAAATTTTTATTATTATTATTATTATTATTAAAATTATTTTTTTTGTTAAAATTTTTTTAAAATAAAATTATATAAAATTAGTACAGTTTTTTTTTTTTCAAACAGTGTAAATTTTTATTCGGTGTTTTTTTAAAACAACTTGGGTTTTTTTTTAAAACCACAATACCCCCTTTTTTGTTTAAAAACTTTTTAAAACAATTTTCCCCTCTTTTTTTAAAATTTGAAAAAAAAATTCTCAGGAATTATTTTATCCTTTTTGAAAAAAAATAAAAAGTTTTTTTTGGGAAAATTGTCGTTTGTCTTTTTTTAAGTTTTCATAAAACAAAAAAAATACAAATGTGGTTAGCCTTTACGGATGTAACCCCCTAGGGCCCCAAAGAAAAAACTTACGTTTGAAAAAAAGCAAAGGGGGAAAATTCCGAAATGAAAGGCGGGCACCCGAGGCCGGGGGGAAAAATTTTGGACGGGGGTTTGGTTGGGTAAAAAAAAATTTTCCCCGCTGGGATCGTTTGGTTCCCCCCATTTCCAAAAAGTGACATCTTTAAAAAGGGGCCTTTTTAGAATGAAAAACAGCCCGTGAAAAATTTTAGCCCCCCCAAACATTGCCGAAAAAATTTTTTTTTTTTTTGAAAAATCGTTTGGGGTTCTTTTTATGTTTTAGGGGGCCGAACTTAAACATTTGTGCTTTTAAAATGGTTTTTTTAAAAAATTTTTTTAAAAATTTTGGGGGGGCCTTTAAAGAAAGGTAGCCCGCAAACATTTTAAAAAAAACAAAAAAACCAAATTTATTTAATCAACCCAAAATTTTTTTCCCCAAATTTGTGCTCTTATCCCCCCTTTTAAAAAAAAAAAAATTTTTTGTTTTTTTTAAAAAATTAGAAAATCAAAAAACATTTAATGTGGGGGGCTAACAAAAACCCCTTCCCCCTTATATCTTAAACTGTAAAAAAATATAGTTCAAATGGCCAGCCAAAATTTTTTAAAAATCAATGAAAAAAAAATTCTGTATTCACCTTTTTTTTTGTTTTAGTTTTTGCTCATATGTCCCCCGGGAAAAATTTAAATTTTTAAAGGTCTGGAACCCCAGGCCTTTTAGAAAAACATTTAATGAAGGCCGATCCAATTGGGGCAAGCTGGGGGCCCCCCCCCTTTAAAAAGTTTTCTAGATTTTTTTAATTATAGAGCAACAAAAAATCTTTTTTTTGGGGACTTTTTGACCCCCAAACGAAAAACAAAAATGGTAAAAACCCCGGGTTTTGTTACTTGATATTTAAAAATTTTTGGGGGGCCCGCTTAAATTTTAAATTTTTTTTTAAGGTTATGGTAAAAGGGGAAAAAATAAAATTACCCCCCCATTTTAAAATTTTTTTTTAGTTTTTTTAAAATTTTTTTAAACCCCCAAATTTTTTCATTTTCGGGAAAAAAAATGAGCAAAAATTTTGGAAAACAAAAAGGGATTGACTTTAATAAAATTTTTTTATTTTTGCGTTTTTTTTTTGGTGGGGGGCTGCTTGAGTTTAAATTTTGGCCCCCCCATTAAATATTTTCAAAATTTGGGCCCCTTTTTACAGCCCAAATGTTAAAAGTTTGGGCACATATGAGCAAAAAAAAGACCCCCAAAAACGTTTGAAAAAAATTTGGGGTTTTTTTAGCAATGGGGGGCGGGCCAACTTAGTTACGTGGCAAACGGCCTTTTAAAACTTCTCTTTCTCCTTCCCCGGTCGCCTTCCCAAGGGGGTTTTTTAAGGGGGGGGTTAGGCAGACCGGGGCCTTTCCCCCCCTCCATTCCTAAATAGGCCTAATAGAAAAACTACCTTGAAGCAAACCAAAAAAAAAAAATTAAAAATTTTTTCCCCCGGAAAAATTTTTTCCCCTTTTTTGGGGGTTTTTTTAAAAAAACCCCCTAACATAATTTGTTTTGAGTTTCACAATTTGGGTTTTGGGGGGTTTTCCTTTTGTTTGCTTCACCCTTTTTTCTTTATATAGTTTTAAAAAAATTTTAAAGTTTGATTTGTTTTTTTTGGGGGTAAAGTTTAGGGATACCCCAATTTTTTTTTAAAAAGTATTTCACTTCATTTTTGATAAAAAAAGATTTTTACTAAAAAAAAATAAAGAATCGAGGGCCAAAAATTTTTGCAACCCCGGGCCCCGCTCAATTCCAAATTTTACTTTAAGGTAATTTTTCCTAAATGGTTTCCTTTTTTTTCCGGCAAACGAGGGGTACTTCTCAATAATTTATTTCCTATAAAATTTCCCTTCTAATTGCTATTAAATGTGGAAAGCTTTGGGCCCCGGCGTAAAAAAAACAATTGAAAAAACAACACTACTAGAGTTTTCTCTATTTACTTGAAAAACATTTTTAGACAGGGGAAAAACCATATTCAAATATAACAAAGTACTTTTTTTTATAATTTTTAATTTTAAAAATTTTTTAAAATTTATTTTAACTTTTTTTTAAAAAAAAATATATACTTACTATGTTACTTAATAATTTTAAAAAAAAGGGGCCCCCCCTTTAAACACTCGGTAAAAAAAAAATTCATTATTAAAAACTTCTCTTTTCCTCTTTTTCTCTCTTTTCTCTCTCTCTCTCTTTTAAAATTTTTATTTTAAAAAATTTTTTAAAAAAAATTTAAAAATTTTTTGTTATATATTATAAAATTATAGTTTTTTTATATATTATTATTTTAATTTCTAAACCCTTTTTAAATTTAAAAGGGGGGTTTTTAACTAAAAGTTTTGGGCCCCCTTTAAAATTTAAAAAAAAGCTGGGGGGGATTATATTTTGGGTTTTTTTTATTTGACGAGAAAAAGGGGCATTTAAAGTTATAAAAAAACCTTTTTAAAAAACTTTTCATATTTTTTAAATTTTTTTATATCTAGGGGAAAAAAAGGGCCTTTTAAAAAAGGGTTTTTTCTTAGAACCAGTGGCGCATCATTGGGGTGGAGTAAAACGGGGCCCCTTTTCCCCCCATTAAACCCCCCTTTTTTAATTTTTTTACAAAACTTAATTATTTAATTTATACCTAAAACATTAAAAAACAGAAGATGAGTCGTAATAAAAATTTGGCTCCTTTTGGGAAGATTTTGGTTTTTTAAAACTTTTATTTTAAAATACCACACCATTTTAAAAAATGCCAACTTTATATTCTCTTTGAAAAAAAGCAAAACCATAGTACTTCCAACTTTTATAAAAAGAAAATGTATATAACTAGTACCCCCATTTTGGAAATTTAAAATTCGTTTTTTATTTTTTAAAATTTTTTTTTTTAAAAAGATTTGGGGGTTTTTTACACCGGGGGCCTCGTTTTTTATAGAAAACTTCGAAACATTTCCCCCCCACCCAATTTCGGTTAAAATTAATATAAATTTTCTTTGAACCTGACAAAGCTACCAAAAGGGTGTTATTAACACATTAACTATATTAAAAAAGACCAGGGGTTTTCACATTTTAGCCCCAAAAGGGGCCCCTTTTTTCCCAAAAAAAAATTTTAAAGGGGGGCCCAAATTTCATAAAAAAAATTTAAACACTAGTATTATAAATCATTCAAAAAAAAATTTTTAAAAATTCACAATTTTTAAAAATTTTTTAAAAACTTAAATTTTAAAAATTTAAAAAAGGGAAAAACTACACAAAACCCGCCCCCCCGGTAAATCTCATAAAAAAAGTTTTTTTTGAGTGCGATAAACTTTTTGAAAATCAGGTAATTTTTTTTTTATCCAATATAAAAATTTAATTTGTTAAAAAATAAAACCGTACTAAAACGTTGTTTTAAAATTCCCCGGGCCGACTTTTTATCTCAGTTTGGTAGCGTGTTTGTTCTGAGCAAAAAGGTCCCGGGTTCGTTCCCCCGGAAGGGCCCGAAAAATTTTAAATTGGTTGACTGTGCTTTTCCCTTTCACATTATGAATTAACTGTCAGGGGCTGGATGTTGTATTTGTTTCTAGATTTAAGTTAGTTTTTTGGGACCCCTGAGGAAATAATCTACATTCTACGGTGTGTCTGTCATGTTTTATTTTGAGTGTCACTCATTGAGCGGGGAAACTGGGAAAAAGGGAAGGGTTGATAGGGTGGGGTATTACCAAATTTCTCCCCCCTTTCGGAAATGTGCTCCCTCCATTTTGTTAAACTTCCTCTGATATACTTGGAATTTGAACGAAAGATGGTTTGCATCAAACTTCAAAAAGATTATATAACATCTATTATTATTTTTAAATGCTTAAGGAACACCCCAAATAGCTTTTAGTGGCATTCCATTTTCAAATATTTTCCACTGGCTTGGAGTCAAGCACCTAAAAACTCCTTAAAAAATTAGTGTTTTTACAAACTACCTCGCCCAACACTAATAAAGCTTCGCCGATACTCTTGATAGTCATTCACAATAGGTTTTTTTTCATTGTGACTTACTACCCGTTTGAGTTGTACACATACATCAATTTACCCTAATGAACCAGGAATGAGGAATGTTACATTTTAGATTGAATGTACCTACATTTGCGTATATTGAGAGTGGGGTACCATTTTGGGAAAAATTACCCTTGTTACACACGGCTTGGATTTGAATTTCAATCTTAGAGGACAACTTTATTTCCAACTGAGGAGGGGGGGTGGGGATATTAGGTGGAGGACACACATATTATCTCCAAATTGAGGGGGGCATATATTATTACCAACTTATATAACACAAATGTAGCTGAATCTAATATTACCCTTTAATATATAGTTTGACACACCTCAGTTTGAACATTAATATAAATTCAAGATTTTCACTATACTACAAATTGGTTTATGAATAGGCCTACTTAACAAAGGGTTTATTAAATTTATATTGAAAGTTAACACATAATTATAAGTGAACATTTACGTCACCAAATACCTTAATGCTTTCATTAACTTGCGTACTATAAACATTTGTTCATGTACTACAATATAAACAATGTTCTTTAAAAAAAACATATTCATGTGTGTCATTACACCACGTGATTTATTAATTTAGAAATAATGTTTCCTAAGTATGTTTTAAAGATGGGCACGGATAACATAAAAACTTTATCCACCTTGCATGGGGAGATTTTTCTTACAGACTACTGTCCACATTAATGAAGCAAGATCGATTTGTTTAATAAGGTTATAAAATGCATATGTGGAAATTTTGCAGTTAAGTAAACTATTTAAACAAATCATTAAATTCACTATAGAAGGGGACTTTCCATAAAGTTAAACTATTGGGGGTTGATATTTTACACGCCATGAAACCACTTACTATTTGTTTCGTAAATCTAATTACAATGCCTAGATTCACGGGTGATATATTTTCCCCTTGGATAACATTTTCGGAGACATCACAAATAAGGGCCGATTTTTTTTGCTTTTTAAGGAAATTAAGCTGTTGAGACTGAAAGGGTCTCGTTATTATTCATTAGGTGAAAAAATGTTCTGAGCAAATAAAATACGAATCATGACTCCATTTTCCATCTCGTTTCAGAAGGGAATACACTTTTCATCTGAATCAGAATCTTTAGGGAAGTCATGGTGTATAAAACCTTATCTCTTAGATTACTTTTATTGCATACGGCAACGATACAAACGCTTACCAGCATTTTCTTAGTATCGGTATGACACTTTTCGTAACCCTTCACGCATTAAATAATAAGAAAGCTTACAAATAAACATACAAACATTTACTATTCACATTGACTTTGGAAGCATACTTGACATAAATAAGACGTTAGTAACGAGCGCACCCGCCTCGGTGGCGTAGATAGCTAACGCGCTAGTCGTGGTTGAGATCTACTGCTGAGGATGGGGAGATCGAGGTTTGAATCTCGATCGGGAAAAACTGGGGGGGGGGGGGGGTGTTTTCCTCAATGGTTTTCCACTCTCCCTCCATGCAAATTGGGTTCACTTCCACTAATTCCAACCTTCCCAATTCCTAATCCATTGGCGTAATTAGTAATTGTCGTATAACTGAACGGGTAGTGAGACGTGGTGTGCTGAATAATAATTTAAAAAAAGTGCTGCAACTACACAGTCACCATGATCTGAACAGAAGCAAGCTTGGCTAGTTCACAGAGCAGAGTTACCAGCAGCGCTGCGTGTTAGGGTAGAGACTGAATGCTGGCCGGTAAGTGAACGAGCCTACCCTACAACTCTAGTAGCCTTAGTATAAGGAAGGACCCATCAAGATGACCAAATAAACCTTAAAATTTGTAAAAATTTTCTCAGTGAGTTGAGTAATTGCAGGAGGAAGGGGAGCTTGGAGGTCAACATTTTCAAAAACTAAATAATTTAATTACTTCTCTGTATTGTAAAGAATTTAAATTTATTAATTAGGTACGGGAAACAATACAATAGACATTTACATAATAATAATAATAATAATTATTATTATTTAATATTGCATTCTGAGAAATAGTGGTGATGGGTATAATAGAGAAAAAACTTTTTGAGATTAGGAAAAAAAATAAAATTTTGACAGATAAATAAAAGATAAATCAAATCCCAGATAGCCAAAATAAACATTAGACTATAAATTTTCAAAGTGGGTTGGGGAATGGGGGGTTCAAAAATCTACAAAATTAATAGAAAACTACTAATCTCAGTGCATTGTCGTTAAAAATTGAATTTTTGGCATGCCCGTAAATGCACCACTCTAAATAACTAATAAGTCGGAACATTTTAAAATGTAACTCCATGAAATCAAGGGAGGGGCGAGGGGAGTTATAAAAAAAAACCTTTTATCTATAGTTGAAAATCGAAATTTGGCTGGCAGGTAGAAGAACAACTATAGATAAAGAAAGTATTCTTAAAACTATGTGTTTTAAATGGGAGTTAGAGAAATTATGATTGGGGAGGAGAAGGGAAAATTTTCAAAAACCAATAGAAACAATTACTAACAGAACAATTTAATTTGATAAGCTGAGGTGCTTAGTACTAGAGTGATTCTTTCAAATTAATTCATGTTCAGTTAGTAAATTTAAACTATTTCTTTTGGTGTTCATTTCAACAATGTATCTGCGTAAGCGAGCAAATATTGATGCAAAGACTGCATATATATATATATATATATAATAGATTATATATTTTATTTATAAAATAGATTTTACTTTTTATAGGTAGTAGTTAATTTGTGGCTTCATTCAAAATACAAAGTTTTCGCCTCATACGTGTCTGAAATTGTATTTTTGTAGTTTAGATCAGGGTTTCTCAAACTGCGAGGCGCGAAGGGATTTCAGATGAGGTTTTGTGAACCAATTTCTCACTTCTTTCGACTTGCCTAAATTATGATTGACTAAAAAATTAATATTCTGTTTGGCCTATGAAGCATAAAAATTAATTAATATCTTACAAAACTTTACTATTTTTATAAAACTTCTACAAAGCTCTTATCAGAAAATAATTAAATCAATTAAATAATAAATGTCTCATTTTTGTATTTTAACGTAAACAAGTTATTTTATTCTAAGAATAAGAGTCTTAACAATTAATTTTATGTTCATATAAGGCTCAAGAGTATAGAGTTTGAGAAAACCTGGTTTAGATGATTTGCTAAAAATAAGATAATTTACCCAACTTAAATGTGAGCGAAGCCGTGGGCAAACTCGAGTGAGTTAATATGATTATAAAAAAATGAATAATTGATTAATTCATTTAGCAAAATTAATAAACAAATATACTTAGAAAGACTGATAAAATATACTTTGGCACTTAAAAAAATTCAAATTCAATATAAAACAAAATATTAAAATGGTGTAACCACATGTATGTGCTAATTAATAAAAAACGGTACGGGTACAAAACTTTTTATTTTGGTACAAACGGTACAAAAATTATTATTATTAGCACCACGTTCTTACTACCCGTTCGGGTTTATACGCACTTACGCTAATGTGTAATGGTAGGGTGATGTGTGAGATGAAATGAAGGGACCTATAGTTTAAACGTGGAATCCGAACCACGGTGGTGGGCTGGGCATTCCCCCACATTAACAAGATGGCTTTGTCAAAAATTAGTACAAAACCTTGGCAATGTAAAAAGTTCAACATACAAATGTGGTTTCTACAGGTTAATGGACGTGCTGCTATACCTTGGGAAGTAGTAAATTGAGAAAAGACTTATATATTTTGAAACGGTATATATACTATTTAACTAAAACACTACACACCTCGCCATCTATTAGCATCACTACAAATCTTAACGAATGTTTCCGGAGACAGCAAAACATATTTTTAATAAATGGTCTAAAAATTAACTTTACAAAAAGTCGTTTGGCCTAAAAGGCATTTGGCCTAAAAGGCGTTTGGCCTAAAGTCATTTGGCCTAAAGGCATTTGGCCTAAAAGGCATTTGGCCTAAAAGGCATTTGGCCTAAAGGCATTTGGCCTAAAGGCGTTTAGCCTACACTTTAGGCCAAATGCCTTTTAGGCCAAATGACGGGTACCCGAGCGAGTCACCTAGGATATGGGAGTAAAGAAGAACGAGGGAGAAGTGGTTAAAATTACACAGGAAAATCATAATATTTAGGCAATTCCAATTTAGGACTATAAATACAATACAAACATTAACCTATTAAATCAAATGTTGAGAGAAAAATTGTATAATTAAATTGAATTAGTAAGTAATAACTGTCTGATTATATTTAACGTTATAAATATAATAATTTTTTTATAAATAATTTTTTAATTTGTTGGCTTTAGGCTGATAGGTCTACATACTTCCTTTTCTATGTGACTTAGGTCAACCAAGGAAATAAATAAAGAATAATATGGATATTCTATATTTAATATTTTGCCATTAAAATTGTATTATGTAATCACATCTTGCACATAATTAACTATAACAACTGACTTTCTTGGGATCCTGCTGTCCATATTTTGAGAAACACTGGTCTAAGGCATTACTCTATAAGACTAGACTGCTGATGAGGGAGAGTCAGGGTTTCAAATCCCGGTTGGGGTGTATTGAATTTTTCCTCGAATGGTTTTCCAATGTCCCTACATGCAAATGCGGGTACAAGTCATATAAATATAGCTTTAATAATCCCTAAAACCATTAGCGTGATTAGTAAGGTAAGCATATAGCTCGTATGGGTAGTAAGAGGCAATACTAAAAAATAAACAGAGTCTAGATATACAATTTAATCAAAATCGTTAGAGCAAATCTCGATTAAATTTTTTTTTGCCCATCAGTAAACTACCCTTAAATTTAGGGCTAGATGTCTAATTCCAAAAACCCTTCAGTGGGACCCTAATAAAACCCCAGATACCAAGTTTTAGACCAATCAGTAAAATAGTTACGGCTTTAGCCCGAGGTACCGACGGACAAACAAACGGCATCGAAAAAAACACTTTTTGGGTTTCAGGGGGTCATGAAACGTAGACATTTATCAAAATCTCGAGTTCAAATTTTTTGAAGATCACATTACTTTCTCTCCGAGGTGTCGAGAGAAAGTAAAAATGGAACAAAAATTAAATTCACAAGTCACACCATGTATTTGAGAGTAAAATATTTGAATATATATCTAGATTCTTTTATTTTCCAAATTAAAATGGGTGTAGCACTCTGCATAGTTTAGTGTGTGGTAGTGTTTTTGATTTTTGTTTTGATTTCAGTACACTTGATCGAGAATCGAACCTTGATATCCCCGTCATTGGCAGTCTGGTCTACTGCTAGAGTAGCGCGTTAGACTATGTGGCCACCGAAGTGGGTAAATTTTTTTTCTTCACCTACATTTTAACCCCTACCCCTCTAACTCTCAAACACTTTAACCCACTTTAAGAATTAACTGGACTCTACTATAAATTCGTAAGATCATGTTTGACCCCCGATAGGCTGCTTTGAAATTGTATTTGATCTATTAAGCTATGTGATTTCTCATTCGCTTTAAGATTGCACCTACAACTTTTCATTCAATTTATATATTTACATTTTATTTGAGGGTTTGTTGGAAAATAGCTATTTTCTCTTAAATTTACAATTTATAATTCTACAACAACAAAAAATATTGGAAACATTCCACAATATTTTCATGAATTATATCATCCACTTGGGCGTTTTTATTGAAGTTTTACACCAAAGCTTTAAATCTTAAATAAACATGTGAAACATTTTAGGTAGGAAAATAAATATTGTGAAAGGTCCCAACATTTCTTTTTAGAACTTTGAACTGTTGATTTCAAAAAGTACATCATTCATCCCACAAAAAATAAGAAGAACATAAAAATAAATATAAACAGCCATCAAAATATATTTAATTTTCTTAAAATGTATCCTTCACATCTTGTTTTCTAGTAAGTCACTAATTACTAGTGTATTGCCACATAAATAAAAATATATTTCCAATAAAGTTTTTTAATGATACAAATAAATATGGCTTGAATTAATACCATCCACATACTTTTATCAGGGTCAAATTTTCACATCTCAAAGACGAAATATGCCAATAAAAACATGCTATCAACTCTTGAGCTAACACAAAACTACACTTAACTGGTTGAAAGTTTCCAGTTCTCTAACGAACGGAGGAAACATGAGACAAGGTAACCGAATTAAATGTGACATAAAACCTACATGTGGCCACTAATGAGGCTCCTGTAATAGGTGATGTTTCCAATTCCACTGCCGGAGTTATTTCCACCTGCTGACAACACTTTTTTATACTCGGCGGTCGAAATGTAATGCATTAGAGTTCCATGCCATTTGATTTAGATTCTACATTTTATATGCTTAAAAAATAAAAGAGTCAAATATGTATTCATTAAATTATAGGGAATATCTGCTGACCAAATGGTATATAAAGAAAAGTGTCGATACCTTCCTTTTCGAAAGGATTCGATATTTATTGGGAAACTGAGATAACCAAGGTAGACTGCTTTATTCTACGAAACTGAAGGTCTTTAAAGTCTCTGTGGTCTGGGTCTGAAATCAGGCTCGTACAAGGACTTTGTCTAAAGCTCATCTATTACCCCAAATACATATTGGTGTTTGTGGATAGCCTCGTCCAATAATCCAGATTTTGGGATTCCTTCCTTTAAGGCTAAAGTGTGATCGTGTCAGGAAGGATGATTGATACATGACAGATACACAAAAAGTTGACTAAATTCTCTTTCGTATATTAATGTGTCAAATAGTATGTTATAATCATGCTGCGAGGGGGGAGGGTGTTGGGGTTTTCTTATTGTTTCTCACTCTCACTCTAGACCATTTTGGTATACTTTCCTTAATTATATCTTCCTCATTCTTAACATATTAGCGTAATATGAGTACAAACAAAACGGGGAAAATAATCTCTGCAACTCCTCTTTTTTTTAAATTATATAGCCTATATCTCAATAAAAAATATATTGTTACACTTTTTGCTAATATTAAGATCAATATCTAATAGTATTCCACTATAGGTTTACTAAGTGTTTTTTTAAAAGGTAATTTAACTTCCAAATCATGTACTAATCAAGCCCTGTGTTTGTGAAATACCCAAATAATATTTTTCCTATCCGTTACATGGCGGAAAGTCAAGATAGGATTTCTATAGTTAATATTTATCGTTTTCACTCGGGAAATTTTCCAGCTATGACATTGAAAAAAAAAAAAGCAAACATTCTTTAAAATAATGCGAG
>JBCFYV010011172.1:108432416-108439916 GCA_039000515.1 Timema cristinae
TTAAGCTAACATTAAATATTTCATTTCAAAAGCAACTATAATTAGTTTTTTAAATTCCAGGTAATCACACAACTTTTCGAATTTTGCATATTTATTTTTTGCGTAATAGCTTAGTCTTATGTAAATATAAGTTTCCATCGATAACATTCCGTTCTTACATATACTTGGTGAAAGTTCAAAACATTGGATAGTTATCTCTAAAAAAAAAAAAAAAGTTGCAGGGTAAATTTAAAATGAAGTAATAGTCTCTTAGGTGTTGGTTACCTGGTGGTCTAGGGGTAAGGTGTCAGACTTCTGTGCTGGCGGCCGGGTTCAATCCTCGGTCCCGGCACAGATTTATCTGATTACCAAACCCTTCCTTCACCTCTGACAAGACATCTTGTGAATGTGGGGAATGCCAGGGCTCCACCGTGGTTCGGATTCCACGTTAAACTGTAGGTCCTTCATTTCATCTCACAATCACCCTACCATTACACATTATCGTAAGTGCGTATAACCCGAACGGGTAGTAAGACGCGGTGCTAATCATAATAATAATAATAATAATAATAATCTTTGGTGTTGTTTATTTATCTGACAGATAGATCGACTGCACCTGATAGCTCTAAGGGTTAAGTCTGATATAGGTTCACCATTACAGTCTATTACAAAACAAAACAATTATCGGACACATTCTATTAACTGTGTTTTTTGTCCTAATTTTACCTTGTCGAAAACGACAATGCTTTGATCGAGTTAGATATGTTTTTTATGGTCGGGAGTCCATGGCTTTGACACAGAAGAATAGTTTTCAACAAGGTGTCCACAATAATACTTTCAGTCGCCCACTGATGGATTTATTGGAAAAGTATGACCAAATAAAACTACCAAAGGCTTTAGTTCAGCGCTGGAAATATCGAATCAGTAACGCATTTCGTAACTGTGTCTCCTCTGTGAAATAAGAACATGGAAGATATGCTAATTTTTGGATTTGGCCAACGTATTTAATGTCCAGCGTTGACAAAACCTAAGTAGAGTGTCGTAAAGTGGTATCAGAATAAGCATAGCTTGTTAAAATTTAATCTGTGATTTTATATTTTTACCCATTCGATCTCAACTTAATCAAGCAGACAAAGACTCATCTCTAGATACCTTTCATGGAAAAGTATTTTCGTTTATATCTGGCCAATGATAGTTTTACTGAGTGATGAAAACAATTTGCCGGTTTCAACTAATCCTTTCTACTATAGAAACAATCCTTGGTACACTACTGGATTTTTTTTTTATTAAATGCTGAAACAGGCTAGGTATAAATGAAGGGGAGCTAACTTTCTTAAATATATGGTCAAATTCCTGTCTGAAGATGACAAGTGATATTCGAAATCCCCTAGGAAATTAGATGGACACTTTCCGAACACAGAATATGAATCAATACGCCGCTTATGAATTTAAGTAACTCCCGACTCGATTACCGCATGGTCTAAGGCGCAGTAGACTAGACTGCCGATGACTAGGAGATTGAGGTTCAAATCTCGGTCGGATGTTCTGAGGTTGGTTTTTCTAAATAGTTTTCCTCTCTTCCTCTACACAAATGCGGGTACACATCCTCTAAATATAACCTTTCTCATCCCTAAAACCACATCGTTATTACTAGATAAGTGTATAACCCGAACTGGTAGTGAGATACACTGCTAAAAAAACAACAAAAACCTTAAGTAGACTAATATAGTTTGTCTAATATCATACACCCATTCATAGCTCTTACATATTTGCCAATTGTATACCTTCATAACAGAACAAGCCCTTAGGCCTAAGAATATAGTAAATATCATCGTCAGTGCAAGCCAGAATAGAACCAGTGTACCTATGACTCGTGATCGACCACTCCAACCAATTAACAACCGGATCAAAGTATCGGGTGTTTTTTTTCACCGCATCTCACCAACCCTCTTGGGTATCCGCTTTTAACACACAAATAGGGTAAGTTAAAGGAAGATATAATTTTGAGTAAATGTAGCCTCATTGTCATGAAGGAAGATTGGGAAATCAATTATGAAAACATTCATCAGCACACCTGACCGAGTATCAGACCCCAACCTCTCTCTCCCCGGAAAACCAGACTAGACAAGAATAACATCTTAGTCCACGTGCACATTTATACGGGCCCGCCAAGTGTGTCAAGTGTATGAACTAACATCAATCAAATATATTTGTTTTTCTGCATTTGAGATTTATGGGTGCGTAACATGGTTCATATCCCCCCTAGAATAGCTTGAACACATTATTTATTTTGTTTGGAGAATTTAACTCTCACATGTATGTATACTATATCATCATACGAATTACTAACTAACTTAAACTTAAAAAATAAATTCTCACTCCTATTAGTCAATCTTAATACCATCATATCTTTTTACATATTTATATGACATAATATTAACAAACACAAATATCAAATTCTTGTGAACGAACTGGGTCTCCTGCACCACTGATCGGTCTCCTGCACCACTTTTCCCTAGGAAAAAAAAATTAAAAGTGCAATTATAGCAGGTACCCAAAATGATAGCCAATTGTACCAAGGTGTCGAGGCTTGATTTGCTTGATTTGGCTGGTGACGGGAGGTCAAGGTTCGAATCTCTGTTGGGTGCATTGGCGATAGTTTCCCACGCGTGGTTTATCTATTTTCTTTTCCCATCCTCTTTCCACGATACAAGTTCGTTTATTTCAAGCTACCTTCCTCAAACTCACCACTTAGAATAATATAGAGTGATAGAGACGTGATTTAAGGTAAGTATTTTATAGTTTTTAATTTTTACGGTCAAAATAAATACAACATTGCTTCATTATATACAAAAAGTAATCTCACTAGGTATTAAATATTTGTCATAGCCATTGCGGAATTTTACAAGTACTTTTTACCTTTATTTAAAAAGTTTATTGTCTAACTCCGCTATGTTAATGACAAATATTAAATAACCGTCGAGATTACTATGTGCATAGAATTAAACTAAACACAACTACTTATTCGACATTTTATTATACGTATAACCCAAGCGGGTAGTAAGACATGGTGCTAATATAAAATATATGTATATTTTAACTTGATATAAATTATTTTGTTGTTGTTTTATCGACCTAATTGCATAATGTATCACAAACATTGGAGAAGCAATAAATACTCCATTGTCAGTAACATACACATTGAATTCTAAAATATACTCGTAATTGTATATTTTTAGCACTGAATCTTTTTACCTATTCTTTTTTTTATGCTTATGTACTAATTAAGCTAATGGGTTTAAGGATGAGGAAGGATACATTTAGAGTAAGTGTACTCGCATTTGCATGGAGGAAGAGAGGAATAAATATTTTGGGAAAAAAAATGACCGAGATTCGAACCTCGATGTCACAGTCCTAGGCAATCTTGTCAAAAACTATAGTGACGCCTTTGACCATGTGGCCACCGAATTAAGTAATTATAACTATACTGTTAAGATTAAACAACATCAAAAACCACTTTCCAACTTTTCTCGCAGTCACTTCCCCCACAAACCATCTTGACAAATCGCCCACGGAGTAATTAGGGGTAGCGACAATATTGTATTTATTTTGGCCAATATTTTTTTTTTGTTATAAACCCAAAAAATACAACTTTAACTCACGTTTGCTTTTCATCACTTCTTAGATCTTTGATAATCTTGGTGTTGAATGTACTAATGCTAAAAAAAAATTGCAACTGTCGGGTGGTCACCACCAACACACATTCGGAAGGTCTAGCTCCAACGGGGTTAGTGGGGGATATTTTTCACAGTGTGATTTCCTTCCCTCTTTCCAGGAATATGCTGTGAAGTTTGTATACTATTTTTTATTATCACGTCTTACTATTCTTACGGGTTATACGCATATCACTAATACGCTAATGTGTTAGGTACGAAGAAGGTTGAATTTAGATGAAGTGTACCCGAATTTGTTTGGAGAGAGCGTAGAAAACTATTCAAGAAAAAACTTTATTAGGCACTCTGACCGGGATTCGAGTCCAAATTTACTCGTCATTGGCAGTTCGGTCTATAGCGAGAATGAGGCTTAAGACCGTTTGACCACCGAAGCGTATCGCTGAAAAGTGATTCGTTCTTATTTGTAAAGTAGCTTTGAGGAAAAGTAACCGGCCAGTATTGTATGGGGGGAGTGGGGAGAGAAGAAGCGATGCGTGTATTCACCAAGGGGCATCGTATCAGCAGAACACGAATAAACTGTGATAAATGTAATCATCCTCGACTCCGTCACGGTTCTCATCATAAACTCTTGACAAAAGAGCTCACAAGGATCGCAATACCTCCACCTTTAAAAGAGTGAGCTCAGCCAATGCGAGGACGCTGTCCACGCCTCCTATTGCAAGTAGGAATAATTCCTCGAGTATAGCTGACGTGTAAACGTGCGATAAATAATCACGTAGCAATGGCACCTGATGGTTTGCCTTCCGACCAATCAAACGTTGCGACCAAGTAATGAAGCCACTCCCTCCTTCGTATGATCCAAACCTGCAATTAACCTGAACACCTCTTATCTTTGCGTTGGTATTTTTTTTTTGTAACTAACCGGAAGTGGTTTTGGACTAGGTTGTTAGGTTCACTAAAAAAGGTGACGTTCCACATTTCTCATCATTAGGATCTTTTTTCTCTCGCTCTCTTTCGAGATTATCTATTACATTTTATAATTGCTCGGTTATGTTCTGCTTTGGAGTTTGTCTATGCCTCAGACTTAATGATCCCATCGATGCTTTGAAGAATAGTGTACGGCTCTCGTCACACTTTGGGCTAATCGTCGTGTTTTTCGTTTTATAAAAACAACGGAACAATAGCTTGTTAGTTTCAGTGTCGTTGTCGTGGATTATTTCTAGGGTAAGCAGAATTTGTTCAAACTGTATATTTGATGACGGTGACCTGGTGGTCTAGGGGTAAGGTGTCAGACTTCTGTGCTTGCGGCCGGGGTTCAATCCTCGGTCCCGGCACAGATTTATCTGATTACCAAACCCTTCCTTCACCTCTGACAAGACATCTTGTGAATGTGGGGAATGACAGGCCTCCACCGTGGTTCGGATTCCACGTTAAACTGTAGGTCCTTCATTTCATCTCACAATCACCCTTCCATTACACATTATCGTAAGTGCGTATAACCCGAATGGGTAGTAAGACGCGGTGCTAATAATAATGTATATTTGATATGTTCTCATCATTCACTAAAATACTCGTTAGTTAAGTATCAACGGAAATACTTTCCCATATGAATTGTGTAGTGTAAGTCAATGTATGATTGGTCAAGTGGAGATCATGTTATACGTACAGGTTTTTTTTTCTAAAAAAAGCTCTTCCTACCCTGGTAACACTCCACACCATGCCACTGGGTAGATTGAATGGCTCTGCAATCTGACTATACATTTAAACTTTCCACCACAAAATATTTAATACAAATTTGGAGAAAACTTTCCAACATTCCCCTAGAGAAAAAACCAAGGGAACCATAAATAAAATAAAAAATTAGTGCATTGTTGGAAATCAAAACACTAATTTACAGTTTAAAAATGAGTCACAACTACGGCTGAGCTAAATCAGTCGCGACAAAATTATCTCTCACGTTTCTCAAGAATATTGTTTTTAAAACTAGTTCAATTATTTTATTTACACGATAGAACAATGTTATTCTAGTTTCCGGTTTTACAATGATTATGTATTTTTCTTCTAATTTTGTGTTATGTTTAAGAAGCAGCTCTAGTTGTCTTCAAATTATTATAATTACCTTCAGCAGACTGACAATCGACCATTATATGTAATAGGAACAGTACTGTCATTAAAAAGAAAAACAACACAAACAAACGTAGTGTTGGTGTTCTTGTCCTAAGAAAAAAAAAGTTTACAAACATATTCTATAACATACTGGTTTTAAAAATTCAAGGAAATTAATTGATAGGAATTAATATTCTCCACTGAGGGGATAAAAATGTAATTTCCGCACCCATATCGTCACACCCAATTATACATATAATCGTATGTATGTATGTATGTATGTATGTATGTATGTATGTATGTATGTATGTATGTATGTGTGTATGTATGTATGTATGTATGTAGTGTGTATTTATGTATGTATGTATGTGTGTATGTATGTATGTATGTATGTATGTATGTATTGTGTATGTATGTAAGTATGTATGTATGTATGTCTTATGTGTGTGTGTGTATGTATGTATGTAGTATGTATGTATGTATGTATTGTGTATAGTATGTATGTATGTATGTATGTATGTGTGTATGTATGTGTGTAGTATGTGTGTGTGTATGTATGTATGTATGTATGTATGTATGTATGTGTGTATTATGTATGTATGTATGTATGTGTGTATGTATGTATGTATTATGTGTGTATGTATGTAGTATGTATGTATGTATGTATGTAGATGTAGAAATATGTATGTATGTGTGTATTATGTATGTATGTATGTAGTATGATGTATGTGTATTAGTAGTATGTATTTTGTATGTATGTATGGTGTATGTATGATTGTGTGTATGTATGTGTGTATTTATGTATGTATTTAATATGTATTATGTGTTATGTATGTATGTATGTGTGTATGTATGTATGTATGTATGTATGTATGTCGTATGTATGTGTGTATGTATGTATGTATGTATGTGTGTATGTATGTATGTATGTATGTATGTATGTATGTATGTATGTATTAGTATGTATGTATGATGTATGTATGTATGTATGTATGTATGTATGTATGTATGTATGTATGTGTGTATATTATGTATGTATGTATGTATTATGTATGTATGTATGTATGTGTGTATGTATGTATTTGTGTATGTATGTATGAATGTATGTGTGTATGTTATGTGTGTATGTATGTATGTATGTTATGTATGTATGTGTGTGTTGTATTTATGTATGTATGTATGTATGTATGTATGTATGTATGTATGTATGTATGTATGTATGTATGTATGTATGTATGTATGTATGCATGTGTGTATGTATGTGTGTATTTATGTATGTATATATGTATGTGTGTATGTATGTATGTATGTATGTATTGTAGTATGTGTATGTATGTATGTATGATGTATGTATGTATGTATGTATGTATGTATGTATGTATGTGTGTATTTATGTATGTATGTATGTATTGTGTGTATGTATGTATGTATGTATGTATGTATGTGTGTATTTATGTATGTATGTATGTATGTTTCTATGTGTGTATTATGTATGTATGTATGTGTGTATTTATGTATTTATGCATGTATGTATGTGTGTATTTATGTATGTATGTATGTATGTATGTATGTATGTATGTATGTTGTGTGTATGTATGTATGTAGGTATGTATGTATGTATTATGTATGTATGTTGTTATTTATGTATGTATGTATGTATGTATGTATGTATGTTATGTATGTATGTATGTATGTATGTATGTGATGTATGTGTTAGTGTGTATGTATGTATGTATGTATT
>JBCFYV010011172.1:108444916-108479492 GCA_039000515.1 Timema cristinae
TAATAATTAAAATAATAATAGTAATAACATTTTAAATATCAAATTCTTTTCTTATAGTGCTGACAAACAGTTACAAGGCCTATGACAAGCCAGCAATGAAAAATACATTATAATAATATGGCAACATATAAGAAACTAATTATAGCTAAATGGTAATTTGAACCAGTAATGGAGTCTAAAAAATATACAGTGAAGAACATTACATAAATCTGCTCATTATTTAAATAAAATTCAATAAAGCAAAGTAATGTTGAACATCTAACTTATTAACTCACTGAGTTTGGCTTTTTTTCTTGTGATAGAAACCAAATTCGACTAATCTAGGATTAGGGCTATGGATACAACGGCCTCTAGGGCTACGCTTGGTTTGAGTTACTAAGATAATAAAAAAAATGTGTATAGTTTATATCTGTATATACTCCATAAACGTCCTTTTCTACAGTGACTTTGCTTTAGCGAAAAATAAATCCGGCTAATATATTATACTCGAGTGCGCTGTTAGATCATATTTCAAACTAAGTGCGAAACGTGACATTATGGTCTCAGTTCCAGCGTCTTGTAAATCAACACTTTATTATAATTGACGGCCCTTCTGACCTAAGCGCACTCCATAAAATACCAAGATACTGCATATAAATTGTGACTTCAATAGGAGGTGTCTCCTTCAAACCCACTATTGTTTATAGTCTCATGGCAGAAATTAACTTTGAAGCTGACCAAATAAATTTATGCTTTCATTCTGTATGAGAAAAAATTAAATTGCGCCTTAAATATTCGTTTATTTACACAAATGGAAAGTTGAATTTAGAGGAAGTGAACCCACATTTGTGTTGAGCGAGAGTGGAAAACCATTAGGAAAACAAGCCTCTCAGTATTCTCGGCCGGGATTCGAATCCAGACCTTTCTCTCACTGGAAAACCAGAGGAGACGAGACTGAAATCTTTTCCCGCCTGTCCATCAGTGCGTATTACACCTTATTGAAATATTTTACAAATGTACAGTTCAGTTCTACAGTTTTTAAATACATACAAGATTCCAGATTTTTTAAAGCAAATTTATCTAAAAAATTAAATTACATGTGGTAATATACCATAATGATGAAAGTAAATTTTAAGACAATGCATCAGTATTTGCTTGTAAAGAATATTTAAAACATTATGATAAAGAATTGCCCTTAACGCAGTGGGCTGGAACCAAACCACTCTTTTCAGTGTCAAGGGAAGACTTTTTTTTATCACCGCTTCTTACTACATGTTCAGTTTATACGCATATAAGATAATTAATTAGTATAATGGGGTACTATGAGGAAAGAAGCATTTTAGAGATAGTCCACTCGCGTTTTTGTAGAAGAGTGGGACACCATTTAGGGAAAACCACCCTCAATAGACCCGACCGGGATTCGTACCCCGATCTCCTCATCTTCAGAAGGTGAGTCTAACACGATAGTTACGTCTAGGATTAAGGATTACCAATGTTTTTCACTTCAGGGCACACTTGAAGATAACATTTTCACGGCACACTAGTATAAAGGCTGTGATATAATACATTTTTATATTAAATTTAAATAAAAAATTAAAATGATTAGTAGCTAGATGCAGTTATTATTATATTAATTATTATTATTATTATTATTATTAGCACCACGTCTTACTACCCGTTCGGGTTGTACGCACTTACGCTAATGTGTAATGGTAGGGTGATTGTGAGATGAAATTGAGGACCTACAGTTTAACGTGGAATCCGAACCACGGTGGCGGCCTGGCATTCCCCACATTCACAAGATGCTTGTCAGAGGTGAAGGAAGGGCTTGGAAATCAGATAAATCTGTGCCGGGACCGGGGATTGAACCCGGCCGCCAGCACAGAATCTGACACCTACCCTAGACCACCAGGTCACCATTATTATTATTATTAGCACCGCGTCTTGCTACCCGTTCGGGTTATACGCACTTACGCTAATGTGTAATGGTAGGGTGATTGCGAGATGAAATGAAGGACCTACCGTTTAACGTGGAATCCGAACCACGGTGGAGGCCTGGCATTCCCCACATTCACAAGATGTATTGTCAGAGGTGAAGGAAGGGCTTGGGTGTTTCGGTATTTTACGCCCCGCGATTGGACACTATTAAGATGTTCTCGGCCAACGATGGGTACCGATTGAAGTGATATTGAAGTTATTGAGATATTTGTGCGGCGATTGAGCACAAATTATTACGATACTGGATTTTATATACTGATGTGGATGTGGACGATACCGGATTTTATGATGATGCCTTACTTCACACTTATCACACGGTTATGTGATCTGATTATATATGATTCTTATACTTATGAAATAAGCAAGACTTTTAAATTTGCACACGATTTATTCAGATAATTGCACCTTTGGTGCTGAAGATTTGATATTAATGATACAGTCTTTCTTAATTTACGGACGGTTTTTCTACGATATTACATGTTCCATATTCCGTGTACTGTGTAATGTTATATTACTCTCTAGATTCATACGCACAAGTGGCTTATATATGATATACCCTTTGCTTCTTGGACCCCTTGTCACCAGTGTCAAAACTTACCTCACCTAAGGAGGCTAGAACATACTTATCAGATGATAAAACATTATTGAGGACTCGTTAAAAGATTAGCATTGTTACATGTTCATTGAAGCGTAGTATTTCTAGAGAAATTCACGTGCAAGTATAGAAAAAAATACTATTACAATCATGAAATAAGAATTAAGTTCGATACATTTATTTTGTGTTTACTAACTATATTGAGCATAATTATTGGGACAGGAACTACTTACTAGCTAGTGAATCATACTATTTCATTTTTTGTTATTTTAAAAAGTATTTTCTAATGGATTGGTTGATGACCCAAATAAAACGATTATAGAGTTTAAAGATATATTTAAATATATTATTCTTAATAGGTATATTTTTTTCTCAACGTGTCTTATTAGCCATTCGGGTTGTACGCATGCATTCATTAATTATGCTAATAGAATAGTAATAAGGATGGTAGAATTTAAGAGGAAATGTACCCCCATTTAAGTGGAGGAAGAGTGGGTGACAGTTTAGGAAAAAAACATCCTCGCCCACTTCGGTACACCCGACCGGTGTTCTAAATCCGATAATCCCGTCACTGGCCATCCAGTCTAACACAAGAGTGACGACGTAAGCATCGTGACCATCGATATTGTTTACATATTCTCATATTCACATTGTTTTAAATAGTATAACGTTTGCACCAAGCTTTTTTTTACACTGCGTCTCACTACCCGCTCGGGCTATACGTATCTGAACTATAAATAAATCGTATGTGTTAAGTATGAAAAAGCTATACTTGAGAAAAAGTGCACCCTCATTTGCATGGAGAGTGAGTCGAAAGCCACTTGTAAAAAAAACTACACCCTCAGTACGCCCGACCGGGATTTAAACTGCGCTTTACCTCTTCCCGGCAATCCAACCTATAGTGAGAGTAACACCTTAGACCATACGATCACTGAACCTGATTTTATGGTTGTGTTCTTACCCATACCGGTGGGCACGTGGACTAAATATCAAGTTCTTGTAGTCTTGTTTACTGATGACGGGAAAGTCAAGGATTAAATAATGGTTGGGTGTGCTGAGAATTCGGGTGACCTGGTGGTCTAGGGGTAAGGTGTCGGACTTCTATGCTGGGGTCCAGGGTTCAATCCTTGGTCCCGCCAAGATATATCTGATTACCAAACCCTTCCTTCACCTCTGACAAGACGTGTATTAATTACAACTTGTGAATGTGGGGAATACCAGGCCTCCACCGTGGTTCGGATTCCACGTTAAACTGTAGGTCCTCCATTTCATCTCACAATCACCCTACCATTATACATTAGTGTAAGTGCGTATAATCTGAACGGGTAGTAAGACGATGATAATAATAATGTAATGAGAATGGTTCTTTATAAAATATATCCACTCTCCTTCCAGGCAATTACGACTAGCTTTTCTCTGAACTCTACCTTATCCTCTCCACATTAGCGTGATTAAAATACAAATAGGCTGGACAAGTAGTGAGATGCGGGGCAAAATAAAAGTGTTTTAATTAAAATTCATCCACCCCTCCCACTAATTATTCTGGATACAGCGCCGTGTTTTTTTTTTAGCACCGCGTATACTACCCGTTCGGGTTATACGCCAACAGCGCTATACATTTTGGCAAGTTTTTTTTTCCAACTTTATTTTATTTTAGCCCATATTCAACTGGCTATTGAATATTTATTGGTCACTTGGTTCGGTAATCGACCGGAGTAATATATTTTCACTTCTGACAAGTTTAATGTATTGTCACACAATAAACTAAAGAAAAAAAAGATCGATTTTGTTGAAGTTTGAATGGCTACGGACTACTTACCCCTCTCCCCCTTTGCTTCCTACAAAACTGCCTTTGTGAAATAACTTTAAAATCTGTCAACAGGTTTCAGTAAGATAGCGGAGTAAAAATAAAAATCTTGCTGTAAAGAGCGACAAAGACCCTACCTCTTAGAGGTGTCTGTCCCATTTGAGGACACAGGGGTCACTCAGTTTTAAAATAAAAAGTAGTGGGGAAGGCTCCTTAAAGATAAAACTATTACATTTGTCAATATAAAGTGAATCTGACGTGTGACGATTATTCCAAGCACTGCAACACCCTTAAGATAGTGCACCTGAAGCGCTATTCAAAGTTGCTGAATTGATCGCAAACAATAACAACACCACAATCATGTTATTGGCAAAACTATAAATGGGTCAGTTGTCAGGTCATAATTGAAACCATGCTTGTAAATGAATCTAAAGAGGAAATTTAGAAAGTTCCTTTGTTCAACAATACGATAGGTTGACGTATTTCTGAAAGGTCTTGAGGACATCAGTCAAAATATTGGTGAAAAGTTTTTTAGTAAACAGGAAATTTGTTCTACAAGTAGATGAGCACCGATGGGGAAATAAATTAACTGTCAACTGCATCTAGCACAGATTTATCTGATTTCCAAACCCTTCCTTCACCTCTGACAAGACATCTTGTGAATGTGGGGAATGCCAGGCCTCCACCGTGGTTCGGATTCCACGTTAAACTGTAGGTCCTTCATTTCATCTCGCAATCACCCTACCATTACACATTAGCGTAAGTGCGTATAACCCGAATGGGTAGTAAGACGCGGTGCTAATATAATAATAATAACCTCAAGCCCCCTTTCTTCCACCTTCCCATATTGTTGTAATTTCGGGAGAATGTCACCTGAACCACTAATAATTTAAATAACACAACTACACCAGAACAATTATGTATCCCATTCGTTTCTAATTGCAATAAAAGACTAACAAATAACAACAGAAAGCACCTTTCGACCCTTTCGCTCTGGTTCGATTATAAAAAAAATAACTCTGAGAACAAATGAGCTGTGTAGACATAATTTATAAAATATGGTATCCCCAGAGCACGTATCTTGTCGTATAAATACAAACATTTACATTTAGTTGCTATTTTAATGGCTAATAAAGGTTCTTTAAATAGCGGTTTTGCTATATTTGTTACTGACTCCCCCACCAGACCTCCACTCCGCTGTTGAGAAAAAAATAAGCTATTCTTTTTCTTCTATTCACAAATGGTCTCGCTACCCCTCTTTCCACAACTCACTTGCAATAATTAATGATTTCAAGTTTGTTGGAGATGTCATCAGAGACATCTAGCGATAAAACTCTACACTCCATGTCTAAAGAAAGTTCCATAAGAGCAATGTTATTTAAAAATAGTCGACGATTTATCATCTAAGCGCACCAATAAAATCTGAAATATCAAATCTGTATCTCTGTAAAAACTACTAAACCTAGCTTTAAGTGTTTAGTTCCAAAATAAGTTTATTTGTTAATTTAAGTAAAAGGGTTCGTTTGAAAAAAAAAATTGATCAACAACATGCGTAAATCTACAGAACCCTCTTCTACACCCTTAAACTTCACTTTCTATCAATTTTAGTTGCTGCCTTGCGTTGTGATTTTAAAAGGCGTACAAAATGATGATAGTTTTTGGGACTCATCAGGACGTTGGGTTTTTAGATGCCGCTTCATATGCTCGCAGAATTATTTTCATTGTTCAGGCGTTATTTACAAAAGACACACATATAAACTTGTCGCTCATAATAGTAATCATACTGTAAGTGAAACTTAAAACTAAATAGCTATTGTTATATTGTTATAACACTTTAGGATACTTAAAACTGGAACTAAGAGTAGATTTGCCACGATGGTTTGTTCAATTAAAACCTTAGGAAATTTTGGCAGAAAATTCCAAAATTTCGTGGCACCCCGGTTGGAACTACTGTTGAGTTAGCCCATTTGACCATTGAAACGGGTGACTGCTTACCTAACGGACTACCTGTCATATGTATAAAACCCTACAAATACTTTGTTCTTTCCATTAGGGAGGTGGTGTAACTGATTTAATAGTCACCAGACACTATCCCTTCGTTCATACACCTAGAACTCCAACCCCCGACCTTCCTATAGTGTATTTACATATGACGCCACACCTAATAATACAGAACGTAAGGCTTCAATGCTCAAACATAGTGTTTATAACATAGCGATGAGGCAGTTTATTTTTTAATCAATCAGAACCTGTTCTCGCTTACCTGCGGGAGTAAAAACAGTGGTAAAGTGGTGGTGGGGTGTTAGGGTGCTAGCTATAATTTCAATTAAAGTGCATCAAGTCCTTTAGGACAGGGATGGAGAATATTTACAGTACAATTTTCGTAGGAAGGACCTTTACTGACAGCTAGAAAAACTACAAGATCTGCTTTCACGCAATCATAAGTAAGGTCATGCATGTGATCTGTGGTGGACACTTTTGATAGACAAAATCAACACCTATAAAATAACACTAATTAAATAGTAAAATGTTATCAATTTTGACCACAAAATATATGTTTGAATTTTTATAATGCCCTCCTATGAAAATTGGGTTTTAGTTAATCTTGTCTCAGACTACACTAGTTAGCATACAGAAGAAAGATATTAATGTTAGAATAACAAGACCGTGGCTTGCATCTCCATGTTCTAAGGGCGGATGAGACGGACTTAAATGTTTAGATTGATTTATTTTGTAAACTAACATAGCTTAGGAGAGTACGTCTAATACTACACACCTGGACCCACACCGGTTTGCACGCGGACAAAGACATTTACGCAATAGTCTGGTTGGTCGGTGACGGGGATGGCTGAACTCGAATACCGGCTGGTTTCTCTGGAGTTGGATTTTATTATATGGTTGTCCACCTTCTCCTCAAGCGGTTATATTTCCTCAAAATTTTAAATTCTCATCTTACCCTATGAAGGTGGTTAAAATGACTTAAATGGCAGTTAAACGTGGTTGATAAAATAAGTATGATGAGGGTAAAATTAAGGATTTGCCTCGCGTTTTTCTGAAAACTGGGTGTTAGATGCAATTATATGAAAAATCCTCCTGAGTTTTGCAGGTTGATGTAGTATAAGCCCTGCGTCTTCTACCTCAAAGGTATACTTGATAAACGCTGTCCAATAAGGCCAATAATAATCAATGAAATTTTAATCAGTTGTTATTTATTTATTTTTGGTATTGAACTTGTACTTTCCAAACCGAATGATTATATCAGGCACACGATAATTTCTACGAACGATAACAAAAGGACCTACAATTTTTGCTTGGAAAGGTATTTTCACATGTCTTCCGGGTTCCATTACATGCCACAATCGACATAGGGCCTACGGCTTTACTTCCCCTCCGAAGGAAGTTGTGCTACGGATTTTTATCTCTCAATAAAAATACCTCAACCCAGGATGAGTTTGAACCCACGAAATCAGCTCCTGAGGCGAGCACTTTACCTCAAGACCACATAGGTTACAATAGGTTATTATTTTTGAAAATAATTTTAAGTTGTTTAATAAGGAACGTTTAAGAATATTTATTTATATGTCAGATATTAAAATAATGTAATTGAGTATTCCATGTTTGTGATTAAGGAAACTCGATCACAAACTTGGAATACTTAACTATATTGTTTTAATATCTGACCTGAGGATGATGCCGTCGTAGCATCGAAACATGTCGTATAAATAACGTTGCAGTACTTGCAGCAGTAACCAAGGAACAGGGAAATACAGATAAGAAATTCAATTTTTAATATTGTTTTTCAAAATTTAATAACTTGTTCTGTCAATCTTTCACATTAATACAGACACATAGACATCGAAATTGCACGATCACAGTCATCATCCTTTGTTTTTAAAAAACATAGTTTTAAGTGTAATTTGACTCAAACGTCTACGATCTTAATGTGTTACTGAATTGTTTATATGTTTGTTATAGCTTCAAGATATTACTAATTATAATGTATTATAACTTGTAATTAACACTATCAATCTCTTTCAAATGTCAATTAAATATTGTGCATATGTTTTATATTATATTACACATTTAAGTCTTCCACGTTAATTTAATACAACTTGTACAACCAAATTTCACTAAAAATGGAATTTTATTTATAAATAGATTATTAGATATTAATAAATACTATGGTGACTTGGTAACAGGACAAACCTGTACAAGGATCGAGCCAGAGTACCGTAAATCATTAGTTGGCCTCACAAAACCCTATTCCTTTGGGACGCATTACATACGTTTTAAAATGAAAATAACGTAGCTAAGGGCGTAGAAACAGCGGGTCTGGGGTTCCCGACCCCGTGGAATTTGATGGACAGCCTTAGGGGATGGGGGATGATATTCGTATTAAACTTTTACCATCTAAACGTATAGTAACATTTTTATATTAACGATCCCTAAAAAAAATTAAGCTTTTTACATCCTTGATTATAGCTAGGAAAATAAAAATACTTTTTCAACATTTCAGAATTACTTAAATTTATTTTTGAACCATTTCATTCAATAAGGTCAAAACTGGATCAACAAAGATATTCTATTTTTATGCTCCGTGGATATCCGCATATTTATACTAAAGTCGTAGTAATGAGGATGGTAGAATTTATGATGAAATATACCCACATTTACGTGGAGAGAGAATGGAAAACCTTTTAGAAAATAAATACCCCAGTAAACTCGTATAGAATTCGAAAACTAGACTCTTCATTACCGATAAACCAGAAAGGACGAGACTAACGCCTTTATTAGCGTGTTTACTGCAGCGGTTAAAGGAAACTTAAAATTTTCTCGAAAATTGGGGCACCCTGATCTATCGCAATGTGTCCTTGAAATATGTTCCTAGGTGATGACTATGAGAACAATTCAGCTATGGGTAAAATTACATATCCTCCTAAATACGTCCAGTCGAATGTTTCAAAGAGAGGAGAGAGTTCTGTCCGACGTTGATGGATAGATGGATTGTCTCATTAGCTTGTCGGCAGAGTTCAAACAGTTTGCCCCTCCGTACCCGCTTTATTGAAAACCCTCCTTTATTATTTCCTTAATGACGGCTATTTTTAAAAACACCCACTGACTCGAGTTTTCTCGGTAGGTGGTTGGATACCTCCACGCGGCAGGTGCAGTTTTATTCCTTCTAGTTTGATTTGATTGATTTCTCCACGTAACTTCCCCCTTCTCACTTCTCACCCTTCACCCCACGGGAATATTCGTAATAAATTAACATGTCAACAAAACCTTCAGAGCTGGCCGCACGGATATATATATATATTGTTACTGGGACTAGAGCCAAAAAATGTTTTACCAATCGGTCTAAAATTGGTCTGTATTGTTTTCTTAAGGTTTAACCTAGGTTTTTAAAATTAGATATCCATCCCTAAAATCAATGTAGTTTATTTAAGGAAAAAAGAGAGAGAGAAAATCAACTTTAACGAAATAGGCTTTGAAGAATTTGAATAAACTAGTATTTAGATTGTTTAACATTACAAACAAAATTGTGGATCAAATTTCTCGGGAAAATTACTTAAAGGCTATCTTATATAAGCGGAAAATTCCATTTTCGATTATATTCATGCAACTCGAAATACGATTTAGCTTATCATTGTAAAGTTGTAGTATTATTAAAATAAATAGGTTTATTTGAAATATATGTTTATACAATCAATAGTCTCTAATCTGTAAGAAAATTAAATAGGACTAATTTCCTACCAGGCTAAGGTCTTAAAATTGAGATTGTCAAATTGATTGCTATGCTCTTTAGAGAACCGAGATGTTTCACTATTTTCAATATGTTTCTGTAACAGTGTATATTATTTTATTTGTGCTTTTTAATGGAATGAGATGCTATTTTTTCCCCTTTATGCTTATGAAGCAATGGTTCACAAATAATACTAGTTTTGAGTAAATTCTTCATTTTTAGGTAAAAAAGAGGAAGTCTTTTCGGTACATTGTGCCATTGATTTTATTTTTAAATGTGCCCTGACAGAGGTTCGATCACCGAACTTATGATGCACCCTATATTTATCACAGCCCACATTGGTGGGCACGCCAGCTAGAAGTCAGACTTGTGTGGTCTGGTTTTCGGGTGACTAGGAGGTTATAATAATAGAAAGGTGTATTAATTGTTTTACCTAAATTTTTTCCTACTCCACATTAACTAAATTGTACCTTCTTCATCCTATTTCATTTGTGTAATCAACGGACCCGGGGTGTGGTAGTCATTGCACCTGGCTGCAAGTCTAGGGATCCGGTTCGATTCCCGGTTGGTATCATGGATATTTTCCCAAAAAGGGAATTACTCCAACGGTCACCAGTGTTTGGTTAGTTAGGCTTAAGTTATGTTAAGAGTTCAACTGGTTCCACTGGTGCATTCGAGTGCCCCCTGGGCAACGGCACATTAGTACACAAATTGGGTTACGAATAATTAGCTCAGACGCGTAAATATTATATATATATAGTTGTAATTAAATATGTATCTCCCCAATGACTGAGTAGTATGAAGCAGCCCACTTCAGTGGCTGAATTGTTTAAGGCGCTACTTTAGCAGTAAGCTGGACTGCGATGATGAGTTTCGAGTTGAATCTCGGTTGGGTGTACTGAGGGTGTTTTTTTAATGATGGATTTCCACTCTCCTCATGCAAATGTGGGTACACTACCTATAAATATAATCTTCCAAATGCCTAAAAACCATTAGCGTTATTAGTACATAAGCGTATAACCCGAACGTATAGTAAAATGAGGTGATACAAACCTAAGGTGAAAGTAAATATCTTCAGACCAGTTAAGAAATAATCTAATTTTAAATAACTCCTTCCATTACATTTAAATACGCCTCTTGATTCCTCAAACAGTTATTTTAAAACATTATAATTTTTTTCCTTATAAATTTGTTTAATTATTCAAGTATTCACTAACATTTAGTTTTATTAATGATTTTATTAATTTTATATATTTTATTGCTTATTGTTATTATATATTTGTTTTTTCATAATATTGCTTTTAATATAAAATGTTTCAACTTTTAGCTTTCATAGATTTTCTACAGTATAGCATTAATTTTCTTTCCTAACACATTCCTAAATATCTAATTATTGCTTTTTAAGATATTCTGTACTATATCGTATAACTAAACTGACAAATAATGCTATACCACATCTTTTTGATCACAAAATTAGAAGCATAAATGAATATTTATCATTAGCTTAGTAAAACTATTTTTTAATTTAATATTTATCATTAGCTTAGTAAAACTAACTTTTAATTTAATATTTATTATTAATAGTAAAAATTTAAAATGTATTTATCAAAACTATAATGATCTTCACAAAACCTAACATGTAAGCTGCACCATTTTGTCAAGGTAATTTTAATACCTTTCAGGGTAAACGGAGTGTAGATATATATTTATTGGAACATCGTATGCATAAAGACATTTATAAGAAGAATCTGTCTATGGAAAACACCTTTGTCTTCGTCTAATGGCGATGGATGTTTATTGATTTATTTTTATCACCATGTCCTACTACCTGTTCAGTCTATAAGCATACATGATCATTACTATAATAGGGTGGCGATGAGGAAGAAAGAACTATACGGTAATATTCGCACATTCGTGTGGAAGGAGAGTGGGAAACCATTCAGGAGAAACCACCCTCAGTAGATCCAACCATGCCAGTCTAACACGAGAGTGACGCCATATAGCTATCATTCAGCAACTGAAGCCGGTACATGAGGGATGTTAACGGACGCTTTCATGTCGACGTACATTTAAATATTATTTTGAATAAAAATTTAATGGTCATGTATATGTGGTGTAGTTGTCCAAGTTTTTTGTGTTTATTTGGTGTTAAATATCAGGGACTGAAATCTAAACTTCTTTCAATGAAATGTTTTTATTTATTCGATTTTACGAAAGTCACTTTTTAAATGCGAAACGAAGTCGAAGCGAAACTTGAAATATGCAAAGCAAAGCCTAAGTCAATAATCGAATTTTTGTCGTTGTTACATTTTACTATTAGTTTTTAAATTATCTGATAAGTGCAGCTAGTAAAAAAAAGGGGGGTAGAAGGAAAAACATAACTCAAAATATCATTTTATTTTAACATTTTTAAATTTCGTTACCACGTTAAATATTCCATTTTTATCACTGGTACTAAGATATTATTGTAAAAATTATTACATGTTGAAATATGTCATATTTAGTGAGATATTTCAAATAGGTATATAATAAATCGGAGTTTAATTCTTACTTCAAAATTTTTCGTAAATGCGAAGTTCATTGTGGGTGTTGAAGTAGAAATGAAGGAGGTTTCTACAACATGAAGTTTCGCATACCCGTTATTATTAACATGAATACCATGAATGGTTTATTAATTAGAATCTCTTAGGACTGCACTTATAGTGAGCTAATAATTAATACACTTAGCCGGCTTGCCTTCTCACAACATGAAGATAGCCTTTTCACTCCTAGTTAAATTCAAAACAATTCCTCGAGAGAAGGACCCTGAGCAACGTCTAAATAACCACGATATAACTATCTTGCCTATTTCTGATATTATATCATCTGATTATATCAGCTAATGGTCTAAAATTGCTCATTTACTAGAAACTATGGACGTTTAAGTCGTTTATATATCATATTTCTAAGAAAAAAGAAGCCTCTTGGATGTAAGTAGAATTGCTAGAGGATGGTGAAATAATGCATTCGTTCTAGAGTTAAATGTATACATTTGAGTTTTTTTATAACAGTTTTAAACCAATGAATTAATCGACTACATTTACGGCATGAAAAACTTCAACGCACTAAAGTTTAATTAAAAGATATATTTCTTACCTTTAGCGTGTGCAGTATATGTATAGCTATACACACTTTATTGTTATGATTCGCATTGTACTTTAGCCCTCCACACGAGCAAACTACAGTAGCCCCATGGCTTCTTTGATGCTGACTGACAGCTCACAGCTGACTTCTGACAGTCAACATTTAGGTATATACCTAAATGTTGACTGTCAGACGTGACAACTGCTACACACATGTTTTTACAGGTCATATGGTTCGGCGTAAGGATACATAATTTGGTCGGGTAACTTTTCAAAGCCATCAGCTGTCAGATGTGAGCTGTCAGTCAGCACCAAGAAAGCCATGGGGCTACTGTATGATCGTAGTGAGATATACTGGTCGGAGGACTACTATTCGTAACTCCGCTAGCCCTCTACACGAGCAAACTATAAACGTAGCGAGCTATACTGTTTGGAGGACTACTATTCGTATCTCCACTAGACCTCTACACGAACAAACTATAAACGTAGCGAGCTATACTGTTTGGAGGACTACTATTCGTATCTCCACTAGACCTCTACACGAACAAACTATAAACGTAGCGAGCTATACTGTTTGGAGGACTACTATTCGTATCTCCACTAGACCTCTACACGAACAAACTATAAACGTAGCGAGCTATACTGTTTGGAGGACTACTATTCGTATCTCCACTAGACCTCTACACGAACAAACTATAAACGTAGCGAGATATACTGTTTGGAGGACTACTATTCGTATCTCCACTAGACCTCTACACGAACAAACTATAAACGTAGCGAGATATACTGTTTGGAGGACTAGTATTGTAATAAAAAAATACCGCAGTGCCCTTAGATTTGATTGAATGAAACGGTACTCATAATTCATTCACAACATTAGTCAGCTTGGATGACAAGCTCAGAAGTTACTAAAAATGGTCCCAAATATATCCCTACGCCAACAGCTGACATATAAGTATCACTTTGGATAACTGTAATGAAAACAGATGGTAATGTATGAATATAATAGTTAACCACAGTAATTTAAGGCAATATTATTTATATATTTATTTGAGGTTGGACACAAAGTTTATTTATCGTTCTATTCCACTTAAAAATATATATTATTCACAGTACTTTCACAAAAGGTCTAACGAACATAGCTTCAAAATGGCGACCGACGAATTTAAGTCATGTGGTTGAACATGAAGGAAACCAGTTTCTTACAATGATGCACCCACGCAGGGGATAAAAATATTTGATACAGTTAAATATTTTTCTAAATACGATAAGATAATCATAAAATAATATAAACTATATAAAATAAATGACAATTATTTTCTCTTTTACAAGTAAATACGAAGCCTGTATTAAAAGTTATTAATGTATATTACACCCAATCAATAACGTTCCAAAACAAAAAATATGTACGTTTAGTCATGTTTAAAATATTGTTTCGAGGGGAGGGGGGGTTAAAATAAATGATTAAAATTAATAAAATGGTATGAGAAAACTTAAGTTAACGTTATTGTAAATGTAAGATATAACAAGTAATTAAAAAAACTCAACAATTATAACAAAACAGTGAACTTTTACAAGTGTTGGCAACCCAAAACCTAAACATATGAGTTTTAAGTCATCCAGGTAAAAACTATTATGAACAGAATATACATTAACTAAACATACTTGGGATCAGTCAGAAATATGTTTTCAAAAAACGAACACATATCTATATTATCTAATATCAAAATGTTTCTCACAATTTATTTGCCAGCACATTCTGTTAGAACAATTTATGTAAATTGTTTAACTATAATAACTATTATTAATGACGAAGTAATATCATATTATTATCGATATAAAATTTAGCTATATCTTAACATTCTAAAATGTTTATTAGGTCTTAAGTCGTTGTAAGACCTTTTAATCACAGCCTGATATAATAAAATAAATGTGTTTCCTTAAGCCTCTTGTATGTCATTGGTTCTTGTGTCTGTTCTGGTGTTAGCTTGTATGGTTCTTTGTAAAAAAAAACTCCTTGCCTTAGGATTTTTATGTGGTTTTCGAAACATCATATTAACTAAACATAATAAATACGAGCATAAGACACCAACATATCGAAGAAGACCTGTCAACAAGTCCAAAATATTCCATCCATCTCTTAGAATTATTAAACTATCACTTTTGTCATGTAAACGTGAGTACGGTGGGTCTGATTTTTATAACACCCTATGGTTTTGAACATAATTTCGGCCTTATATTTAAATAGGAACCGTTGTCCTACACAACTCAAATCAATACTTTAATTTAGTTCCATTACTGTTTCCAGCCTGTGGCTTGGGTCAGTTTTTCATTCAAGACATATTTGCACTACCAGCTTGATAGGCCTATCGCAGCTTCATATACCTTATTATCTAAAACAGGCACAGCGACCAGTCCCCGGCCGTTAATTTACCACAGACACGTTACCGACTGAGCTAAGATGTTTTTTTTTTTTTGCTAAAACTAGATGTATTAAATAACGACGATATATTTAATGACTGCTAGAAATGTAGGGTAGGATATTTCAATCACTAAGTATGTATTGAAAATCAATGAAATATGTTTAGAAAATAGAATATAGGTAATTAATAACATAAAATGGGGACCTGGTGGTTAGGGGTAAGGTGTCAGACTTCTATGCTGGCGGCCGGGGTTCAATCCTTGGTCCCAGCAAAGCTTTATCTGATTACCAAACCCTTCCTTCACCTCTGACAAGACATCTTGTAAATGTGGGGAATGCCAGGTCCCCACCGTGGTTCGGATTCCACGTTAAACTGTAGGTCCTTCATTTCATCTCAAAATCACCCTACCATTACACATTAGCGTAAGTGCGTATAGCCCGAACGGGTAGTAAGACGCGGTGCTAATAATAATAATAATAAAAATTTAATAATAATAATAATAATAATAATAATAACAATAATAAAATAATAAAATAATAATAATAATAAACAAAAATACGCGTGGCTTTCTTGCGACTCATTATTATTTCAGTTTTTTTTTTCAGAATGCCTACTTGCTATGGACAACCCCTCCATCAAATTTAATCCGTCAACGGTCATCTCCTAATGGAACTGCTTAGTTTTTATTTTTGACCTCGCGACTATTAAAGCCTTTTATCAACTTTCACTGTCAATTAAAACATAATTTACAGCTCTAAGTTTATGGCATATGTTTCCAAGAATAATATGTAGTTATATAATTCCATAATAACAACGTAATACGCAGCTGTATGACGTACACTTAAAATTATAATTCCTATGTATCAACTAAAATTCTAAGCTTGATATTTAATTTAAAAAAATTACACCTCATGTTTCTTTCCGTTGTATCACTCATAATTATTGAGTTTAATGTAAACAAAACATCACAAATTGGGGACCAGATAACTAACTTCTAGTATCTTGGGGAGAGTATACAACGCTTTATGGAGAGGAATACTTTAAAAGGAATGTTAAAGAGAGAGCTGTTGGGGAGGAAAGGGAGAAGAGGGGGGAAAAGGCAGGTGAGGTCTATCGGTGCCATCAAAAACTACGACTTTACTTATGGTTCGTTTAAGGATCAAATTTAACAATTTTTAGATAAAAATAGCCAAAGCCGTAAACTAAAAGAAATTGCTATTTAGTATAGACAAATAATAATATAAATGGGTTTAAACTTTACATTTAGTTTGTTATGTGCACCTAGGTATTTTAAATTGATTTGAAAAGTCTTTAGTTGATTATGGTCACATTTGATATCTTAAAAGTAGTTGAAATATAAAAGATCAGGCAACCTATCCATGATAAGGTATTGGCAAATTCATATAGTTATTGATTTATAGGGTCCTAGATATATTTATTCATTATTGTTATTGATTCATTATTTCCGATAATATTTATTTTAAAAGGGAAGAATTAATATGGAGTTTTCTAATATGCCTTTATCCATCTATATTTAAGCTGAGTACTAAACATCTAGATGCGTATAACTTTAACAGGTAGTAGGACTTGGTGCTAATATATATATTTGGATGCAAGGTATGGGTGTTAAGGATTAATTGAATTGTCCTAGGCTAAGTTAGTTTGTAAATCATGTGTTGAAATATTCTGTGTGTTTAGAAAGTGAATGGTAAATATCCCATTAAATAAAATCCTACCAACTCATAAACTTGTTTTTTAAATTAATATTTACAAACTATCATAAAGGCATTAAGATAGCTATGTTTAAAAATATCTAATATCATTTTCTAAAGGTAATTAACTAACATTAAATCAGCTTACCATGAACATATTAAAGTAATCAGTTTTTAATGGAATCTCAACCAAAATCCTTTCTTTTTATCGTGTTTGTATAATACAGGTCTATTTTGCATAACTTGTTATTTCTTGGCGATGAATATGAAGCGTATTCAACTTTTCCCCATGCAAATAATTTAAAATATTTATTTAATTGACATCCATTATATAGAAGACAGAATGCTTGAAAACTACATATTCTGTGCATTTACAAAAATACATATTCTGTGTAAAAGGATAAAGCTGTTTGATTAATTACTGAAGTATTCAAGAATTTAAATTCCATACCAGTGATCATCCGAGTAAAAGCGTCATAAAAATTAGTCGCACTTCCTTATCCTTACCTATTAGTTTAAATATCCAGATAGCCTGGTTCAATATCAAATTGTATTATTATTATTAGCACCGCGTCTTACTACCCATTCGGGTTATACGCACTTTCGCTAATGTGTAATGGTAGGGTGATTGTGAGATGAAATGGAGGACCTACAGTTTAACGTGGAATCCGAACCACGATGGAGGCCTGGCATTCCCCACATTCACAAGATGTCTTGTCAGAGGTGAAGGAAGGGTTTGGTAATCAGATAAATCTGTGCCGGGACCGAGGATTGAACCCGGCCGCCAGCACAGAAGTCTGATACCTTACCCCTAGACCACCAGGTCACCTTCAAATTGTAGATCATGAAACTAACTTATTAATTTAGTGATAAATGAGTAAACTTTTTTGGGGTTATTAAAGAAGTTTTATATATATATATTATATAACTATATTAAAAGAGGCCTAATATATATATATATATATATATATTATTATATTATTAAAAGAGGTTATATATAAACATATACAGGATGTATAAACAAATATATAATAAACATACATATAAGCTTTTTAACTAAAATTGATATAAACAATACTGTTCATCTTTTGAATCATAATTAGATAGCATTTTTTTTTATTTATTACTAGTGATATAGCCATTAATTTGTGAGAATTTTCTGAAATTTATATTTTATACAGTTTTCAAGATATGCGCTTATGACTAAATACTAATCTTCCATGAAAATTAATTATTTTCAAAAAACTTTAAAATAATAAGTTTAGGGCTATGAATACATTCCTTTAGATTTTATGTCTAAGAAATCTTTCGCCGAGATGATTAGAGGAATTTCTATTGTATCATATAATTTAATGCTGGAAGACAAGAGTCCGTAAAATAAAAATTGAATTCTCTTTAGTATAATTTTTTAAACGTACAATTTAAATTATGTTTATTAACATTATTTTTAACGTCGCTATCAAGCTGTTTCAAAACTCCGTAAAGTATTTCAGCAAAATTTAAAATGGTGTGTGATTTATTGAAGGAAGATGGGATGAAATTCAAAATTATGTTAATCAACAGTGCCTAATTGGTGCGTAGGTAAAATAAATATGCAAAAAATATTTCCTGACAATAACGAAAATGATTGCTGTAAAATGAGTTTAACTGTGACTATCAACAACATTTAAAAATCACTTATAATAATATGGATGGATCTATAATTTTGTGAGATTGTTTGTGCCAAACCACTTCAAGGTTGTAGCACTTGTTGGAACAATTTTCGGCATTAAGCTAGTTATGGATGCCTGATTAATCTACTAAATACACGCCTTTATTTTTTTCTAAAAAAATTAACATGACCAGCAAAACTAGCTGTATTAATATGTTTTTAATTTTATATAAGAAGACCCTTCTTTTGAGTCATAAATATAATTAGGGTCTATAGGCCTATAAAATAAATGAAAAAAGATGGATATTTTAAATAATAACGATAATAATATAATAATAATAGTAAAGTTTGGCCTTAAACTCCCGTATGTGTACTTCATCATATGAATTATTTATTGCCCTATAATTATCTAGCAAAAGCGCTCACGCCCCTTCATCAGAATTAATGTCATATAAAGAGTTAGGGCATGTTTAGGAAACCTAGCTGCTCTCATTCTTGAAGCCATTATGGCAACAAGGAAATTCTCACTTGGGTTAAAACTACTTTGGCAGAAGTGAAATAATATAGACATAAATTATATCCTAATACGTACGCCAACCAACACACGTATCCTTAGAGGATGTTCCGACGTTGCGTTTCGAAAAGAAATAAAACTAACAACTTTTGGAATATTTCTTCGAAAATTGGGTTTTAATTTTGAAACCGATACCTCAGTCAAATGGCTTACTATTTGTTAAATAAATACTAAAATATATAATAATCGTTATAAAATAATTAATATAGTAAATGTGTTTGTTTGAATGCTTTTAAGTAAGATAGAAAAATCGTGATTTAAGGTCCTTTTATTTAAAGGTTTTTCTTTTAACAAAAGAAAGTTTTGGCCAAAATTAATAAAATATTGCTTCAATAGAAACAAACATTTGGTTTAAATATCTACATTTAGAGGTAATCTCAACAGTTTTTGAAAATATGTCATAGTAATGGCGTAGTTTGAACAGGACTTTTTCGCTTAGCTAAAAAACAATCCGATAAATTTCCACAGTTCTAATAATAAATATTAAAAAAATGTTGAGTGTGTAGACGATTATTCTAAATGTTTTTACTTAAGAGGGCCACCTCGGTAAGCGATAAATTGTCATGCAGACTCTCATCTATAACGCTATATTTAATTCTATGATGGATATTTTCAAAATATGATTCACGCCAAAATAAGTTCGAAAGATTACAACGGTGTTTTTTCCCTTCATAACCCTATAGTTAATTTTTATTCATGTAAAATTGTGTGGGGTAATGTGATATTAGCTCATTTTCAACGACACTTTAAGTATACTTGCAAAGCTATCAGACCAGGTTTGATGAAAAAGTGCTTTATATTTAGCCTTACTTCAACATGTACAGTTATTTTTAGTAGGTTCACAAATTATTAAAATTTAATATATATTTTAGAAATAGCAGTGAGCTTTCTTCTTTATCTTGAGATAATAGGCTTTTTAGCTTTCTTTCCCCTCTTTATCAATGCCATGAAGAAGGTGGTAGTAGGAGAGGGGTGAAAGGGAGTATAAGCTTAGACAGAATAGAAAATTAGGTTAGTTCCAGAAAAAGACACAAACTATTGTATTTTAAGCCGTCTGGCCTGACAGCAATCGATACTTTCTCGCTGACCGAGGGGCTACATTATTATTATCATTATTATTAATTATTATTAATAGGTGTTCTGTCTTATTACAGGTACGGTCCATTCCTTTTGCCAGTGAACTTAGACTGCCAAAGCACCCTGTCCTATACCTCCTTCAATTACCAGCATTTTCTTCTTCCCATCAAGTCATCAAATATTTGAATCCTACTCCTTCCTAATATCCTCTTTCCTTCAACCTTGACTTCTATGACGTCATGCAGAAAACAGTTCCTCCTAAAAATTTGTCCAATCCAGTATGCTTTGTACAGAAGAATCACTTCCAAAATGGTTCTCTTCTCACCCACTCTTCTCTGTACTTTTTCATTTATCATCTTGTCTGTCCACCTGCTCTTTTCAAAACTTAAGCAATATTTTATTTAGTTTGGCCCAAAAATGTTTTTGTCATAAAAAAACCTGCAAAAATACTATCCTTAACTTACTATTCTTCCCATACCACCTTAAATTCCTTATCTTCATTTATAGAAAGAATATTTTTTGTGTTGTAATATATTTACCTAAACTCTTACACGTATTGATTTACTAGTAGAATTAAATGACAAATGTTCCGTCTATGAAAGGTTTTCTAACAGTTTATAGTACTGCTTAAGTCACAGAAGAAAAAGAAAAATGTTTCTTAGTGACCATATATCTCACTAATTATTTATACACGCATATGTTGGCTGATAATATTTCTGCATGGTTTTTTATTTCAGACAAACAACTTTTGACACCTGTTTCATAACTCATCTCCACTACAAACTTTGTTGTAATCTTAAAATTTATCTCATCTCACGACGACTTCCCAAGAAGTATGTACTAGGACCAGTCTTAGTTGTATTTTATGGCTAATACTTGTTAAAATAATGATTTATTTTAAAATTATAATGAATGTTTTTTTACACTTAGGCTACCTATATTATATTATATATTATAATTATTGTGTGTTTTAGAAAAATGCTGAAAAAGAGATAGTTATTTATAATCTTACAAAAAACTTCATTGTGTGAGCCCGCAAGCGGCCGCCGCGTGTTGGTGAAATGGGGCCAACATTTGCAGAGAGAGGGTGTCATGTGTTCAGCACAATGAGCCCTCCAGCCGTTAATCTCAGTTTTCTAGACCAAGGCCAAACTTATTTATTCAAGTAGCTTCTCATTTTTCCTTACATGACTGAGTTTTAACCCTTTCCAGACCCACTGCATCATAAACAAAAATCTGGAAATGCCAGGAATTAAACTCGGGACCTCTGAATCTGTAACCAGGAACTCTTACCATTAGACCACAAATAATTGACTTCGGCAACAATTAATATCTTTTCCCACATTAGTGGAGATGTGGACCAAATGACAATAGCTTGATTCTCCGTTGATAGGGAGGTCAGGGTTTGAACTTCAGATTGGTGTACTGAGATTTTTTCTAATTGTTTTCCCACTACTCTCTTCACTCAAATATGGTTTATGTTTATTCTGAATTCCACCGTCTTAAACTCCTGACTCATTGATCTAATTAAAATCTGTATAACTTTATTGGGCAGTAAGGCGTGATTCTAATGTAAAAATATCATCCAAAAGGTCCTTCCTACAAGAATTTCTACTAAGAGTTTGAGCTATCATGTAGTTCGTTCTCACACATCACGCTTCTAACTCTTTTTATTTACTCTTTAATTTTGATTCTAACTTCGTGCAACCTCTTTGATACAGCTTGCCGTGCTGAAGTTACAGACGTGACATTTCCATGGATGGTTTTCCTCGATACAAGTCGGTAGTGCCCGGGTCAGCTTCCCATGGCAATACACCAAAGTTAGAGAAAACCAGGATCGCTTACTTCACACCAGCTGATGGAGACGCCGCAAAATCGCTGCCAATCGCGTAACTCGATGTTTTATAGTTTTTTACTTAGCGTCGCCTCTTACAAACCGTATAGGTTATACGTATATTACTAATTACTCCAATATGTTGTGGATGTAAAGGTTGAATTTAGATTAAGTGTACCCATATTTTCGTGGAGGGAGAGTGAAGAATCTTTCATGATAAAAAGCCTCCTCAGTACACTCGCACGATATTCGAAACAAGATCTCCCGTCATTATTCGTTTAGACTAATGCGGGTGTGACGCCTTAGACCATGAATGGTGACACATTTCTGACCAGTGTGCCACTTAAGGACTCGTTTAATTTTTAACGAGTCTAGTGTTCCACCTATTATTTACCTTTTAAATAAAGATTTAAAAATCAAAACGTGATTAATTTTATGAGAAGTAGTGAATAGCTCAAATCAAATTGTAAATATTTTAATAATGCCTAAAATCTGGTTTGGTGGGTGCATGGCGTAAGGCGCTATCCTCGCAGTAGACTAGACTGCCGATATCAAGGAGATCGAGGTTAGAATCTCGGTTAAGTGTATTGAGGATGTTTTTCCAAAAATGTTTCCCACGTTCCTTCCACATAAATGCGGGATTATTTCATCTAAATATAACCTTCCTAATCCCTAAACTCATTAGTGTAATTAGTAGGCCTACATAAGCTGATAACCCGAACGGATAGTAAGGCATGGTGCTAAAATAAAATAAATAATGCCTAAATTTTAAATAAATTGATAATTTATGAATATAAAAAGAGAGGGAAGGGGAATATTATGACTACTCTGGTTTTACAAGTGATGTTATAATTTTTGACCGACACACGATAAAACTTTGTTTTTCCAATATGGAATGCAAAGTAAAGTTGATTAAGTTAATAAATCAACTATGCATACCATATCATCCTAAGCCGCCGGCCGAGGGTACAAACACTACAATACATTTTGGTTAGTTCCTATTTTTCTTGTTCCATGGTGATACTACTCTTTTTAAACTATTCACACGGCCTCCATCACAGTATTAGAGAAACACAAATAAAAGTAAACAGTTGCTTTTATATATAAAAAAAGTAAAATATGGATCCTACCTCCGGGCTTTGAGTTTCGAGCATAACACATGTCTGATGTTCTTCCGGCATGTAGTTAACGATTTGGCCTGAATCGACACTCGTCAAGAATTTCAGCCGGTTTTGTCTCGTATTCATATATATAAAAAAAAGGTTAATTATTCTGTGAGCTTAAAACAAACTAATTAATTACATCAGTAAACAACTTTAAAAAATACCTAATCACATCGGTGGATACAAAAGGCGTCAGTCTCATCATCTTTACCACTGACTGGAAGTGCTTTGTTAAAATGCCGTTCAGATATGTGTTTTTTTTACCTCAATTGTTTCCCACTCTCCCTTCATACAAATGCAAATACACTTTCTTTAAGTTCTACCTTTCTCATCCGTACTTTATGAGTAAATACGCGGATAGCCTGAATAGGTAATAAGGCGTGGTGCAAAACAACAATACTTTAGGTGGGGATGTAGTTAACGAGAGTTAAGGACAGCGTGTTTGATGTTTTTATGGCAACGTATTTTTTTGGTTAAAACAAATAAAATATTGCTCCAGTACATTCAGTTTAATTTTCTTCACGTGGTGATATAAAAAGTTGTTGAATATCTGTCATGACCAGAGCAGAATAAAATGAAAAACTCTTTTAAACAAGAGAAAAAGTTGTCATAATCTCCATGACATCCTTGATTGATATTCAAGAACATTTGATATCACCATGTGAAGAAAATTATCTTATGTTAGTACTGCAAGATTATTTGATTTCTTTAGGTCAAAACTGGTTTGCTATAAAAACAGCAAAAACACCGCACTTTTCTCGCGTTCCCTAAAATCCCACCTAATATAATATATTTAAGCCCCAACTAATTAAATTGAAAAGGAAAACCACACATTATTTATTATTTCAAGTATCTGCTTCTGGAATCAAACTGTAATCCCCTAGAAATCTAGTTTTCCTCTCTAAACTCCTCTCTTAGTCTCTCGCTCAATTTCAAGGGTTATTTTTCCATCGCATCTTACAACACTCCTAGGCTATCAGCATTTAATTAAATATATGAGGAAGGTAGAATTTATAAGACACGTACCTGCATTTGCGTGAAAGAGGGCTGGAAAAACCATGTAAGAAAAAATATACCCACAGTACACCCGGCTGAGATTCGAGCTCCAGAATCTACATCACAGGCAAGCCATATTAAATTAGTCTAGAAGCTAGACCACATGTCCACCATTGGGGGCCATTCCAAATAATGTTAACTAGCGACTTAAACTATCAAATCTGAGGGAAAAGGATAAAGCAAGACGATTTCAATTAATCATACTAGTAATCGTCTGAAACAAGGATTGGAAACCCAATCGGGGAGCGGAGGGACAAAAGAAGCCGGTTGAGATCAAACTCTAGCCTCTTGGGTCATCAGGGTTGCTATCCCTTCCAGTGATATATGTTTATCTTACAAATAATACAAGAGTATCCTAGACAGTGAATAGTCTTCTCTCTGCACCCATTCTACGTATAAAAAAAATGAAAATTATGTCGACATCCAAATTCGTCTTATTTTCTAAATCTGACGTGGTAAATTGTTTACGAAAAAGTTGTTTTTGTGACGGCCTTTATATTTGTTCACCTCCCATGATCATATATCCAAACGAAACATGGTTCAGTTGAAGTTCATCTTCCGGTTCAATTACATCGGAACATGTCGTAAGGGTCAGCTTGTCACCACCAGTTTATAAAACACGGCGTTATCTCTAGTTTGTTCTAAAATTCCTCCCATTAGCATATTGCCTGATGTTTGCTTCTCCAAACTGTTGATTAGATAAGTAGGCAACTCGTCATTCAACCAATCAAAGGACAGTTGGTAGTAAATCAACATGAAAGTTGAACATAAGTTACAAGACGCATGACTTAGAGCCTATGTTATGCATGTGCTCGCCGTCCCATTTAAAATAATTACCTTAGGGAAAATTCTACTTAGTTAAAATTTAAAAGAAAAATATTAATATTATTATTATTATTATATTGATGTCCTCCTAGGCATCCCTTCCCTCGCCAACAAAAGGATATGAAAGTGGGGGCTATGAAGCCGAGAGGAAAACCAAGGGGCAGATGGCTGAAGGGAGTAAGGAGGAGTGTGGAGGAAAGAGGAGAGGACTGGTTCAAGGTGGAGAGAGAGATAGTGGGAGTAAAGGAAGCGGAGGAGAGTCTTATGTTCTAAACAGACCCAGCCAATGACTGAAAGCTGTTCATGATGATGATTATTATTATATTGCTGTATTATTTTACTATGAAGAAATGTTGGGATAGCCTTTCCTTCCTTTGAATTAAATGTTTGTATGGTTTTAATTCGAACTAAAGTAATTGATTACTCACATCGGTGGTCGCATGGCCTAATGCGTCACTCTCATGTTAAATTGAATTGCCAATAACTAGAAGATCAGGGTTCAAGTCGTGATCGTCTATACTGAATGTAGTTTTTATTAGTTAGTTACCTACTCTTTTCGTAAAACTCAAACGGATTGTAAGACGCTGTGCTAAAAAAATTCCCTCCACGCTAATGCTGATACACTTCCTTTAAAATGTTACCTTCTTCATACCTATATCATTAGCGTAATTAATGTATCCAGTATAGCCCGAACAGGTACCTAGACACAAAAAAAAAAAGAACATAAGGGATTAGTCTAATTTTATTTTTAACAAATTCACAAATTAAATCTTCAACTTGAAAAATGTTGAATAAATTAAAATATTTTATGTTTATAAAATTTAAAACATCTTTATCAGTACTTCCCCTCACCCCAAAAATACTTTTTATTAAGTTTTTATTGAAACTATTTAAGAATCCGTGAGAAGTTTGACCCCTAAAATTTGGATTTAGATTTAAATAACCTATAAATGTATTAACATTTAAACTCCTCTTTAATTAAAATTATTTGATAGCTGTTTAAAATACATTTTAAGAAGAGAGTATTGGCAGATTAATTACTAGTTGATTTAACTTAGGACACATCACCCAATACCACTCATTCCTGGTGTCAAAAACATCTGTGTATTTAAAACGCGAAGCGATTCCCATCGAATATAACTCTCGGAGTTTTAACAAACTAAGTTATATACAAAATTTCAAGTTTAAGAAATATTCAAAGGAGAATACGCACTTTCAGAAAACGAAGATTTATTTTGACAGCAATAATTTCTTGATTTCTAACAAATTAACTTTAATAATAGGTTCATAACCCCGGTATACTTGTTATATGCAGGCCAGTATAATACGAGTGTGATGCCTTAGACAAATCGGCCACCGAAGCGGGTAATTCCGCTATTCAATTAGTAAACATCCATTAGGTGGAGCCGGTTAAACATTTTAAAACGTATTAGCTTAGGTTAAGTTAGTTTGTAAGTCGTGAGCTGATATAACATCAGTGTTTGGAAATTGCACATTAATACTTCAATATAAAAAAGAATCGTACCAGGCATTCCAAAAAGACAGGTATTGGTGGGCAAGCAGACTAAACGTCAGTCTACTATGGTCTCGTTTGCCAGTGGTGGAGAGGTAGGGGTTCAAATCCTGGATGGGCGTACAGAGTTTTTCCCTCCCAAATGTTTTTCTACTCTCCCTCCAAACAAACTTAGTTACATTTCTTCTAAATACTACCTTCCTCATCCATACTACATCGCTGTAGTCGAACTAGTAAAACCTTGAAGAGTAGTAATAGGCGCAGTAATTAAACAAAGACCTCTCCAATCTATCCACTAAGGAGACAGGGTCGTACAAATGTGAACAGGAACCGCTCCAGTGCAGTGGTTCTCAAACTGTGTGTCGCGAACTCTTCAAAGGTGTGTGTTGACAAATTTTGATCAATGTGTAAATATCATATCTCTGCTAATTAAGATTCCCACCTTTTACGAACATAAAATGGATAAAATGAGGGAAAACTTTGCAAATTCAAAAATAAAATGAGAGTCACCTTCTAGTCCACATCTCCCTTCCCCCCCTAATATTTCCAAAATAACTAAAAAACACATTTAAGTTTCACATTAAAAACCAATTGATCATTAATTAATTAATACTTAGCACCGCGTCTTACTAACCATTCGGGTTATATTCTGATCAACAATTAATAATAATTATACTATTGTTTAATATTACTAGAGTTTATCATTTTAATTCTACATTAAGTATGTAAATAATACTAATAATATAAAATATTGATGATATTAATTAAATTATATTAATAAAAAGGTTATGTGTTTCTATCTTCCACAACCTTCTCTATTTTACAACTGGTGTTTTTTTAATCCCTCCAAATGTGCGTCCAAATCTCTATTATTCAAAAGTGTGCGGCGAACACAAGTTTAGGAACCATTGGACTCTAGTGTAATACCGCCTTGTCCTGACGTCAACTGCATCCTTCTCTACCTCTTGATTTAAGACGCGACGTCCCCACTAAATATCGCGGCCTTGCATACCTATTACAAGCGCGTACACGCTTGATAAACCAACCCGAACATGTTCAAATATCAATGGAATTATCTCTCCTCTACTCCCTTTTTTACTCCTTTTAACACCCCTTTACATCCTCTTCTCCTATTTGTGTCTCTAGATTTCACTCAAAGGGAGCGTCGCCGGAGGAACAACCAACGACAAAAAGATATGTTGGCCATCTTGTGTTCTATTCTACATCATGATAAATAATCTTGGCATCGTATACCAAAGAGTTTTTTTTTTACCACGTTAGAAAAAACCAAGCATGTAAGGTAAAGAAAACAATTTGAATCTGAATCGTGGAAGATCTAATCCGACCTCTGATGTTACTGTGAAATGTTTTTAAAACCTTGAGTATTTCTTCCTTGCTCCTTTTATTATTATCTCGGATATTGTAAACATATAAAAAATAATCGTTGGCAGTGGCTATGCCGGGATTTACCCAAGCCTTGCAAAATAAACTTATTCAATGCTGGAGGCTTGGAGGTCAATATATATATATTGAAGTATTATTATTATTATTATTAGCACCGCGTCTTACTACCCGTTCGGGTTATACGCACTTACTCTAATGTGTAATGGTAGGGTGATGTGAAATGAAATGGAGGACCTACAGTTTAACGTGGAATCCGAGCTACGGTGGAGACCTGGTATTCCCACATTCACAAGATGTCTTGTCAGAGGTGAAGGAAGGGTTTGGTAATCAGACAAATCTTTGCCGGGACCTATATATTAAGTGACTCATAGAAGTATATAAAGTTTTGACCTCAGTTTTATCATCTCACGGAGGTGGTTCGTGAGTAGTTGACATGGCATGTGGGACATGACAGGACTTTACTAGTAAATGTGTCAATACTGACAAAACTGAGTGTTTGCTCGGTTTATTCCTGGTTGAATATTTCAACTACTCGCAGAGATGGTCAAGTAGTTGAATATTTCAACTACTCGCAGTGATGGTCAAGAGGCTTAAGGCATTGGACTCAAGTTACACTTAATTACCGCTAGTGAGGAGGTTGTGGTTCGATTCTAAAACCGGTTTCCCAAGTGTTTTTTTTATTGCGCATATGTTCTTACTGTGTTTTTTCCATCTCTTATTCCACACTAATGCGAGTGCACTTTTTCTAAGATAACATCGTTAGTCTTCTTTTTAATTACGTATTTTGTAGCCAATAGTAGGTATGCATTCCAATTAAAATATTTCAAGTGCGTTAGACAATTCAAAAGAGGCTGGGAGTTCACTTAAACATATCATTTTATTTATAGGCACTTTATTTTAAGGAAGCTATATTGGTAGCTTTGTACAGCTACTCGCATTACCATAGACTCACCCCTTATTCGTTCTCTGCCTGTCTTAGTACAACGTTAAGATTAAAAATGCATCCCAGCCAGGTTTCTAAAGCTAGTTTGAACCAAGCATGTCCAACCCATGGCGCCTGAGTTTATGTTGTTCGGCTCGCCAACTCAAATTGAAATACATACTTCATATTAAATAAATAAACAACAAATTGCTCACTCGTGGCTGATAAAAATGAGAGAAAATATAAGTTTCTATTTTTATTGTAATTTATTTCAGATTAATTATAGTCTTACTGTTCTAATATATGGATATGTATTTGTTAAAAATAAATACTTTTTCAATATAGGTTTTTTTATGTTTGGATATTAGGTCAAATAAGCTTGATGCATAGCTTAGGTCAATTTCCCAATAACTTATGTGGCCCTCAATCGGTGAAGGTTGGATATTCCTCACTTAAACAAATATAAGTTATTTTCAAAACCAATATGAACACATAATTTCATCCCCGTCTTGTGGCCTTTTACACAAGAGGTATTTTATCGAGAGGAATTTTTGTCGCGCGATTTGTATCCGCTGAGATACATTGGTTCAAAGGTGAACGTTCACACAGGGGGAGAGAATATCGCGCAGTAAAATTACCGCGCCAATGATCTAGAACAGTCGCTTGTATCTAGCGACGAGATTATTGGTCGCGCGGGGAAAATACCGCACATTGACCTTAAAATACATTTGAGTCAATTGTATGCTTTCGGACAAGAGGGAGTAAATTGCGTGATCAGTCTGCTGTTGGAGTTGTTGGGGGTAGAACTTATCGATAGTATGTGATATATATGTCTGAGAGTGAATCGCAATATTCTACAGAAGCTGTTGATGTACCTGTAAAAGCTAGGGATGGTTTGTCTGCAGAAGCAAGTGTTGATGTGCCAGGTGTGGAAATACCTGTAGACATAGAACTTTTGATAAATGAAGTCTATTCTCTAGATGTTCTATCTGCTTCAAAGAAAATGTTATTTGGTAAGTTTTGTAATAAATAATAAATAATTTTACTACATCTCTTGTAAGGTCCTGTTGTATGTTGTATATTTTGACATATTCTGGACATATTTAGTAAAATTTCCGCTCTATCTTTTAGCCTGTGCGTGTACTTTTATAATTTTATTAATATATTAAAACAACTTTCACTTGTTATGAAATAAAATACGCACATTTGTAATCTTAATAACACTTCAACAGTTAAACCAACATTTCTTAGCAATTAACATTGTTATTTTACAACAATGTTCTCAACGATCCTTTACAACATTATACACCTTCACTTCTGGGGATGCTGTTAAAATACACATATTTTGTAATATTAATATTATATGAACTCGTAACAATTTACATTAGTCTTTCCATACAATGGTTTCAACGATCCTTCACAACATTCGATCTTGCCATGGGACTGCTTATTCATTTATGAAGTACTCGGCTAAAGTGTCCCTCGCAAAATGTAAGTTCCTTGGTACACGTGCATTTTCAGGATGCATTGTAATGACCTTAAGTCCTTGTACCGTCTGAGTATCTTCAAAAGAGTATCCCTCCCTTTTACGGACAAAATTATGCAACACTGTGCAACACTGCAGGCTTTGGTGATGTCTACTGCTAGATTCAAAAGCACGTTCATGGCCCTGTGAAATATTCGCCATTTGTTAGACAAAATCCTAAATGTACACTCAATGTACTGTACCTTCTAGCTCATGACAAGCGCTAGTTGAAGATACATTTCTTCTTTGTAAGACATCTTCCAGCATAAGACCGAATAACTTTTTCTGAAAGACTAAACACTTCATCGGTAACAAATACGAACAGTTATGTTAGTCATGCGACGCCATTGCAAGGCCTAGATTTAGAAATATTTAGACCGTCACTTTATAGTTGCGGTGGAATGTTTATCTTCCAAACATTGTTGAATCACAATGTTTTCCAAAGGAGCCTATATCCTCATGCATGAAACTGTACTTAGCGTCAGCTATAACAAATAACACAATATAAAATAACTTTTTTTTGTTGTAAAATAGACTGCCTGATTATATGGGCTTTGTTATCCGGACATGCTTCCCATCCACAGATCCTAAACAGTGGGGGAAATTAGCATTTACTTCAGACATTGCTGCAACTTCATTCCAATGTTCTTCTGTAAAGATGGGCATTCCTAGCTCAACCAGCGTATTCCATATTGCAATAGAGACTTTTCTGATTATGCCACTTATGGTATAAACGCCTAGTTTAAAGATGAAATTGAGTTCACATCAAGTGCACCAGGTACCTAAATACCTGAAACAAAGTAAATATCATACCATTTTTAAATCAGCTTTCTCTCTCTCTCTCTCTCTCTCTTTCTCTCAAAACTCACACAACACACACTACACACATACAACAAACCACAGATCTACACAAAATATGTTTTGTTCCGTTTTCATGTCGGTATTTGGATTATTTTATTTTGGAAAAGCTGTCCATGGAAAATGGAGGAATATTAAGGATACATATAGAAGATACAAACAATCAAAATATGCAAAATCTGGTAGCGCTGCAAAAAAAAGTTATGTGTATGAAGAAAGTCTACGATTTTTAGATTGCGTGCAGAATTTAGCCCCCACAGTTTCGTCAGATTTCTTGGCCAAGTCCACATTCGATGATATGATCAGCAGTGTTGGACCAGAACCAGTGCCGGATGAAAGCTGTCAGGCTAAAGGGTCCAACCCTGGACCGAGTAAATCATTAAAGTTTCAGGGAAATAAAAATCCTACGGTGGAGGAGAGATTTATTGAATATTTGGATAAACAGGGTAACAAAACACACAGCCACCACTGGAAAAACACTCATCGTTCTCCATTTCCCTAATATCCACTGTGAGCGGTTTTAATGAGAAAGAGTTACGCGAGTTCAGAGCAACCGTTATAAACGTGGCTCAAGAAATTAAAAGAAGAAATGTCAATAGCTTCAAACGCCCACATTTTGATCCGTTGTGGCAAAATTGCAATAGGTTTATGTATAACAAGCACAACAGTGGTGCATTTCATTCCAAGTGTCTCCTAATCACTCTACTTATAATACCGGACAATCTTCAAGAAGAACATCAGTTAACAACAACCATCATGGTAAGTTAAATTTGATCAACCAAGAGGTACCTCACAACCAAGTGACTCCTGAATACTCAGATTACCATTCGAGCCAGAGGTCAGGAAGAACATCTGTTGGTGGAAACAGTAACGGTACACATACATATTTGGATTAAGCAAGCTTCGTGTAAATAATTTAGTAATTAACCAGAGTGTTATAAATGATTGTACGAGTTTTTGTCCAACAATTCTAAGGTTGTTTGAATAAAATATTATATCTATATTATTTCAACAAATACAAATAGATCCGTATTTTCTCATAGCTATTAATAAACTCTGTACAAGATACACACCCCACACACACACACACACACACACACACATACACATATATATACATATATATGTATATGTACATATATTGAGGGCCTAATTTATATATAAAATTAATTATAATTATATATATATATATATATATATATATATATATATATATATATATATATCAATTAGGCCCTCAATGTACACGATTAAGATACAATGCTATTTAGGCTTTTTTCATTAATTACATCTGTATTTTGTTGATTTATTAGTGATCAGTACACTATTTTATTTTGTATTACTCTACCACATCTGACCGTCCCAGTCCACTGCTCGACCAAGAGTCCTGGCTAACTCTCACACAGAGACACAGCTGCCACTTCTTCCTCTGGCGGCGATATCAAAAACTCTCTTATCACCTAGGACGCAACAACATACTATTAAGTTTACAAGAAAAGTTCTCTACCTTATTTACCTTAACGTAACCACCACTTTTTATGATGGTAGATATTGCGTTTCTCATATTTGTATCAGCTCTCAGTAAAATTGGTGACAAAAAATGCAGCAATTCGTCAAAAGCTGCCACTGATATCGATAGTACTTGAAAATATTATCGTTATATTGGCATAGTCTAGCAAAATTTAAACTAAAATCACCTTCAAGTAATCTATAACTAATTATAAGGTGTACCCAGAACCACCGTCTATTTTTCTTCTTTTGATTACTTTGCGAAACAAAAGATATGTAGCGATCATATGGTTTACATTGTCAGCCATGATGTATCCTACACCATGTCTAAAGCACTACTGAACCTGAATGAATAAACTTCGCGCTATAAAATATCTCTCGTTAGAAAGAGAACTAGTGTGTGCGTTTGTTGAGCTATCAATGATAAACAAACTCGCTTCGGTGGCCACGAGGTCTAACCCGCTACTCTCGCAGGAGATTAGAATTCCAACGACGGGGAGGAGGGGGGGAATCGAGGTTCTAATCTCTGTCGAGTGGTTTCCCAAAATAGTTTTTTAATCTCCCTCCACGCAAATGCGGATACACTTCCTACTATAATCCCAAAACCATTAGTGTAATTAGTACAAAAGCGGATAATAAGATGCAATTGTAAAAAAACTAAGTATACATTAAAAATAGTTGAGTAATGTTTTAAAGAAAAGGGATGAGTAAGTATTTAATGCACTTGACTGAACTGAGGATCGATTATGATTAACTGGAATAGTGATATTTCTTAGCACCACGTTTTACTCCCCGTTCGGCTTGTTCGCTAAGTTGAGATATAGTTTTTAACAGTGTTTTATTTTCATCAACTTACTTTAAAAAGGTGTTTCTGATGCAGTTTCTCTATATATTATCTTACTAATATTATAAACTAGCTTTTGCCTGCGTCTCGGCACAGATTTATCTGATTACCAAACCCTTCCTTCACCTCTGACAAGACATCTTGTGAATATGGGGAATGCCAGGACTCCACCGTGGTTCGGATTGCACGTTAAACCGTAGGTCCTCAATTTAATCTCACAATCACCCTACCATTACACATTAGCGTAAGTGCGTATAACCCGAACGGGTAGTAAGACGCGGTACTAATAATAATAATAATTTTGCCTGCGGCTTCACTAGCGTTAATATAGATTTTGACAATAAATTCAGGTTGTCGGTCGTCACAGGAAGTATGAAAAAAACGATGAACTTATACAGGTGGTTGGTCAATACAGGTAAAGATAAAAAAAACTACACAATATAAA
>JBCFYV010011172.1:108479592-108482092 GCA_039000515.1 Timema cristinae
TCATCGTCAGTGCAAGCCCAGAATAGAACCAGTGTACCTATGACTCGTGATCGACCACTCCAACCAATTAACAACCGGATCAAAGTACCGGTTGTTTTTTTTCACCGCATCTCACCAACCCTCTTGGGTATCCGCTTTTAACACACAAATAGGGTAAGTTAAAGGAAGATATAATTTTGAGTAAATGTAGCCTCATTGTCATGAAGGAAGATTGGGAAATCAATTATGAAAACATTCATCAGCACACTGACCGAGTATCAGACCCCATCCTCTCTCTCCCCGGAAAACCAGACTAGACAAGAATAACATCTTAGTCCACGTGCACTTTATACGGGCCTGCCAAGTGTTCAAGTGTATGAACTAACATCAATCAAATATATTTGTTTTTCTGCATTTGAGATTTATGGGTGCGTAACATGGTTCATATCCCCCTAGAATAGCTTGAACACATTATTTATTTTGTTTGGAGAATTTAACTCTCACATGTATGTATACTATATCATCATACGAATTACTAACTAACTTAAACTTAAAAAATAAATTCTCACTCCTATTAGTCAATCTTAATACCATCATATCTTTTTACATATTTATATGATATAATATTAACAAACACAAATATTAAATTCTTTGTGAACGAACTGGGTCTCCTGCACCACTTTTCCCTAGGAAAAAAAATAATTAAAAGTGCAATTACAGCAGGTACCCAAAATGATAGCCAATTGTACCAAGGTGTCGAGGCTTGTTTTGCTTGATTTGGCTGGTGACGGGAGGTCAAGGTTCGAATCTCTGTTGGGTGAATTGGCGATAGTTTCCCACGCGTGGTTTATCTATTTTCTTTTCCCATCATCTTTCCACGATACAAGTTCGTTTATTTCAAGCTACCTTCCTCAAACTCACCACTTAGAATAATATAGAGTGATTAGAGACGTGATTTAAGGTAAGTATTTTATAGTTTTTAATTTTTACGGTCAAAATAAATACAATATTACTTCATTATATACAAAAAGTAATCTCACTAGGTATTAAATATTTGTCATAGCCATTGCGAAATTTTACAAGTACTTTTTACCTTTATTTAAAAAGTTTATTGTCTAACTCCGTTATGTTAATGACAAATATTAAATAACCGTCGAGATTACTATGTGCATAGAATTAAACTAAACACATCTACTTATTCAACATTTTATTATACGTATAACCCAAGCGGGTAGTAAGACATGGTGCTAATATAAAATATATGTATATTTTAACTTGATATAAATTATTTTGTTATTGTTCTATCGACCTAATTGCATAATGTATCACAAACATTGGAGAAGCAATAAATACTCCATTGTCAGTAACATACACATTGAATTCTAAAATATACTCGTAATTGTATATTTTTAGCACTGAATCTTTTTACCTATTCTTTTTTTATGCTTATGTACTAATTAAGCTAATGGGTTTAAGGATGAGGAAGGATACATTTAGAGGAAGTGTACTCGCATTTGCATGGAGGAAGAGAGGAATAAATATTTTGGGAAAAAAAAATGACCGAGATTCGAACCTCGATGTCACAGTCCTAGGCAATCTTGTCTAAAACTATAGTGACGCCTTTGACCATGTGGCCACCGAATTAAGTAATTATAACTATACTGTTAAGATTAAACAACATCAAAAACCACTTTCCAACTTTTCTCGCAGTCACTTCCCCCACAAACCATCTTGACAAATCGCCCACGGAGTAATTAGGGGTAGCGACAATATTGTATTTATTTTGGCCAATATTTTTTTTTTGTTATAAACCCAAAAAATACAACCTTAACTCACGTTTGCTTTTCATCTCTTCTTAGATCTTTGATAATCTTGGTGTTGAATGTACTAATGCTAAAAAAAAAATAAAAAAAAAAAAAAAAAATGCAACGGTCGGGTGGTCACCACCAACACACATTCGGAAGGTTAGCTCCAACGGGGTTAGTGGGGGATATTTTTCACAGTGTGATTTCCTTCCCTCTTTCCAGGAATATGCTGGTGAAGTTTGTATACTATTTTTTTATTATCACGTCTTACTATTCTTACGGGTTATGCGCATATGCACTAATTACGCTAATGTGTTAGGTACGAAGAAGGTTGAATTTAGATGAAGTGTACCCGAATTTGTTTGGAGAGAGCGTAGAAAACTATTCAAAAAAAACTTTATTAGGCCTACATCTGACCGGGATTCGAGTCCAAATTTACTCGTCATTGGCAGTTCGGTCTATAGCGAGAATGAGGCTTAAGACCGTTTGACCACCGAAGCGTATCGCTGAAAAGTGATTCGTTCTTATTTGGTAAAGTAGCTTTGAGGAAAAGTAACCGGCCAGTATTGTATGGGGAAAAAAAAAAAAAAGTGATGCGTGTATTCACCAAGGGGCATCGTATCAGCAGAACACGAAATAAACTGTGATAAATGTAATCATCCTCGACTCCGTCACGGTTCTCATCATAAACTCTTGACAAAAGAGCTCACAAGGAT
>JBCFYV010011172.1:108487092-108489592 GCA_039000515.1 Timema cristinae
TTTTTAAGTAGATACTTTCTAACATACGAAATATGTAACGACCCTTAATCCATGGAGTAGAGAAGGGGCTAATTTATAGGAAGTGCACCCACGAAAGTGTGAAGAGGGAATGGGAAATCGAAGTTATAAGTCATATTGTAGAAAATCATCATCAATTCAACTAGTTGAGAATCTAACCTTGATATCTCCTATTAGATGATTAAATATATCATGAGACTAATTCCTTAAACATCGTAACCACAGGTTAGTGTATTCTTCACTTGAGTTCAATATCTATATTAGTTTTGGTAGAAAGATTTTTTTTTATAATATAGCTTATTATTTTGAGGCCAAAATCTAATGATAATACATATATTATGTCAAAATTGACCGCTGAAAACCACATTACTTGGCATATGGATGGATACGTGAAATTATTCATATCAACTTTTCTTGTCATCAGTTAAAATCCTTCCTTGGGCAATACAATGAAACCGTGGCCATAGTTAACCTTTTCCTTAACCACTTTGAAATTCACTATGGCTTTTGACTGAAGAAACCCGACCCCCCCTGCCCCTCAACATTTTTTATATATACACAGGACAGGGTATATTTTCTATAAGTTACTGTATATCTGAATTTGGGGCTCAACCAACAACAGATAGTTCAAAATTAATCTTTTTGAAGATTATTAGATCACGTAGAAGTAATTTCAATATAACCGCCCTCTTTAAAAATCAAAGTAATTAATGTGTCAATCATCTGTCAACTCTATTAGAATTTGCTCAAACAGGCTAAGTGGTACCTGTTCCTTTCACGTGCATGTGCCATGACATGAAACCCATTTTGTAGAACCGTTATAAAAATAAAATAAACACAAAAATAATGAGAAACATTGATTTTTCGGGGGAATGAATTGATATGTAAAGACTACAGTTTAATTGAGGGATTTAAACTCGTTTAATTATAAGGTACCCACTTTGGTGGGGACGCGGATTAAATGTCCGGCTCATCTAGTCTGGTTTCCCGGGTGACGGGGAGGGAGAGATTGAATCCTGGCTGAGTGTGCCTTGGTGGATTTACCATAACGTTTTTAATTCTTCTCAACGCAAATTCGGGTACATTTCATCTAAAGGGTCCAATCCCTATCCCGCTACCTCACCCATTAGCTTGAATACTATTCGTATAGCTCGAACATGTATTAAAACACGATGCAAAAAACAAACAAAAAAACAGCACAAATGGGAGAATCATCTATGTACAGTACATCATAAATGAGAGATTCATCAATTTACTTTACAGCAGCACAAATGAGAGATTCATCCATCTACTAGACAACAGCGTAAATAAGATATTCATATATGTGTTGTACAACAGCTTAAATGAGAGATTCATCTATCTACCGTACAACATCATAAAGGAGAGATTCATACATGTACTGTACAACAGCACAAATGAGAGATTCATACATGTACTGTACAACAGCACAAATGAGAGATTCATCCATGTAGAGTAAAACATCTCAAATGAGAGATCCATCCATGTAGAGTAAAACATCATAAATGAGAGATTCATCCACGTGATTATAAATATTTATCTTGAAAAAGATAGCCAACCATTTTAAGTTGAACATCCACATTTGCCAGAACTATACCTATATTAAAAATACAAGGGTACAATACCTTAGTTCAGTCGGTAGCCTGTCTGTCTACTGAGTTTGGGTCCTGGGTTCTGCTCCTGGCATGGCCAAAAAATTATCATTGGTGAAATATGGGCTTAACCTTACACAGTGATGAATTAACGACCGTCTGTTTTAGATTCAAGTTAGTTCAGACGTGCACGTTAAATTCCTAAAATAAATGAAAATGAAAACAAAATAAGGAGTGTTAAGTTTAAGAAACCACAGAAGGATTCAACTGTATGATAAAAAAAAAGTTTTATAAAATTCAAAATTGATTTGGTAGGGATATAAATCCTTTGTCTCCCGAGTCAAAGGCAACGGCGCTAATAACTTTACTAACGTGTCAAAGAAGATGCAGTGAGATAATAACTTATCATAAAAAAATAAGGTATAATAGAAAGATCCTTTAAGAAAATACTTTTTTTATTAGTGGTGTTTCATAGTTAAAGTGATAATCGCAGATAACATGACTTTACCTATGAATATACGTATACCTACATGCTCTTAATGACATACACAACTGTCTAAAGAGTTTTTTTTTAATTTTATATCAGATTGAATCAGTTAAAAAAAGTTACTAAAACTACTTTCATATATTCCTTCGTTAAGATATTTGATCTGAAGATGGCACTTTAAGCAGATATAGTCATTGGTTAATAATTAAAATAATAATAGTAATAACATTTTAAATATCAAATTCTTTTCTTATAGTGCTGACAAACAGTTACAAGGCCTATGACAAGCCAGCAATGAAAAATACATTATAATAATATGGCAACATATAAGAAACTAATTATAGCTAAATGGTAATTTGAACCAGTAATGGAGTCTAAAAAATAT
>JBCFYV010011172.1:108504592-108536229 GCA_039000515.1 Timema cristinae
AAAAAACCCTTTTTTTTTTTTTTAAAATTAAAAAAAATTTTTAAAAATTTTTTTTAAAATTTTTTTTTAAATTTAAAAAAAAAAAATTTTTTTTTTAAAAATTTTTAGGCCCAAAATTTTTTTTTTTTAAAAAAAATTTTTTTTTAAAAAAAAAATTTTTTTTTTAAAAAAAAAAATTTTTTAAAAAAAAAATTTTTAAAAATTTTTTTTTTTAAAAAAAATTTTGGAAATTTTTTTTAATTTTTTTTTCCTTTTAAAAAATTTTTTTTGGAAAAAACTTTTTTTTTTAAAAAACCCCCCAAAAAAAAACCCCCGGTTTTTTTAAAAAATTTTAAAAAAAAAAAATTTTTAAAAAAAAAATTTTTTTTTTTTAAAAAAAATTTTTTAAAAAAAAATTTTTTTGGGTTTTCCCTTTTTTTTAAAAAAATTTAAAAAAAAATTTTTTTCCCCCGGGGGGGGTTTTTTTTTTTTAAAAAACCCCCCAAAATTCCGCTATTCAATTAGTAAACAAACCAAATTTGGTGGAGGCGGTTTTTTAAAAAAATTTTTTTAAAGTATTAGCTTAGGTTAAGTTAGTTTTTAAGTTTGTGAACTGTTTTAACATCAATTTTTTGGAAAAATTGGGACATTAAATTTTCAATAAAAAAAAAAATCGTACCCGGCTTCCAAAAAGGGCAGGTATTGGTGGGCAAGCGACTAAACGTAGTCTACTTTGGGCCCCGTTTGCCAGTGGTGGAGAGGTTTGGGGGGTTTAAATTCCGGATGGGGGTACAGAGTTTTTCCCCCCAAATTTTTTTTTACTCTCCCCCAAAAAAATTTAGTTACTTTTTTTTAAATACTACCTTCCCCATCCATATACATCGTGTAGTCGAACTAGTAAAACTTGAAGAGTAGTAATAGGCGCAGTAATTAAACAAAGACCTCTCCAATCTATCCACGAAGGGGACAGGGTCGTACAAATGTGAACAGGAAACCGCTCCAGTGCAAGTGGTTCTCAAACTGTGTGTCGCGAACTCTTTCAAAGGTGTGTGTTGACAAATTTTGATCAATGTGTAAATATCATATTCTTGATAATTAAGATTACCACCTTTTACGAACATAAAATGGATAAAATGAGGGAAAAACTTTGCAAATTCAAAAATAAAATGAGAGTCACCTTCTAGTCCAACATCTCCCTTCTCCCCCTAATATTTCCAAAATAACTAAAAAACACATTTAAGTTTCCATTAAAAACCAATTGATCATTAATTAATTAATACTTAGCACCGCGTCTTACTAACCATTCGGGTTATATTCTGACCAACAATTAATAATAATTATACTATTGTTTAATATTACTAGAGTTTATCATTTTAATTCTACTTTAAGTATGTAAATAATACTAATAATATAAAATATTGATGATATTAATTAAATTATATTAATAAAAAGGTTATGTGTTTCTATCTTCCACAACCTTCTCTATTTTACAACTGGTGTTTTTTTAATCCCTCCAAATGTGCGTCCAAATCTCTATTATTCAAAAGTGTGCGGCGAACACAAGTTTAGGAACCATTGGACTTCTAGTGTAATACCGCCTTGGCCTGACGTCAACTGCATCCTTCTCTACCTCTTGATTTAAAGACGCGACGTCCCACTAAATATCGCGGCCTTGCATACCTATTACAAGCGCGTACACGCTTGATAAACCAACCCGAACATGTTCAAATATCAATGGAATTATCTCTCCTCTACTCCCTTTTTTACTCCTTTTAACACCCCTTTACATCCTCTTTCTATTTGTGTCTCTAGATTTCACTCAAAAGGAGCGTCGCCGGAGGAACAACCAACGACAAAAAGATATGTTGGCCATCTTGTGTTCTATTCTACATCATGATAAATAATCTTGGCATCGTATACCAAAGAGTTGTTTTTTTTACCCGTTAGAAAAAACCAAGCATGTAAGGTAAAGAAAACAATTTGAATCTGAATCGTGGAAGATCTAATCCGACTTCTGATGTCACTGTGTAATGTTTTTTAAAACCTTGAGTATTTCTTCCTTGCTCCTTTTATTATTATCATCTCGGATATTGTAAACATATAAAAAATAATCGTCGGCGTGGCTATGCCGGGATTTACCCAAGCCTTGCAAAATAAACTTATTCAATGCTGGAGGCTTGGAGGTCAATAAATATATATATATATATATATATTATATATATAATATATATATATATTTAAGTGACTCGTAGAAGTATATAAAGTTTTGACCTCAGTCTTATCATCTCACGGAGGTGGTTTCGTGAGTAGTTGACATGGCATGTGGGACATGACAGGGACTATACTAGTAAATGTGTCAATACTGACAAAACTGAGTGTTTTCTCGGTTTATTCTTGGTTGAATATTTCAACTACTCGCAGAGATGGTCAAGTAGTTGAATATTTCAACTACTCGCAGTGATGGTCAAGTGGCTTAAGGCATTGGACTCAAGTTACACTTAATTACCGCTAGTGAGGAGGTTGTGGTTCGATTCTAAAACCGGTTTCCCAAGTGTTTTTTTTATTGCGCATATGTTCTTACGTGTTTTTTCCATCTCTTATTCCACACTAATGCGAGTGCACTTTTTCTAAGATAACATCGTTAGTCTTCTTTTTAATTACGTATTTTGTAGCCAATAGTAGGTATGCATTCCAATTAAAATATTTCAAGTGCGTTAGACAATTCAAAAGAGGCTGGAGTTCACTTAAACATATCATTTTATTATAGGCACTTTATTTTAAGGAAGCTATTGGTAGCTTTGTACAGCTACTCGCATTACCATAGACTCACCCCTTATTCGTTCTCTCGCCTGTCTTAGTACAACGTTAAGATTAAAAATGCATCCCAGCCAGGTTTCTAAAGCTAGTTTGAACCAAGCATGTCCAACCCATGGCGCCTGAGTTTATGTTGTTCGGCTCGCCAACTCAAATTGAAATACATACTTCTATTAAATAAATAAACAACAAATTGCTCACTCGTGGCTGATAAAAATGAGAGAAAATATAAGTTTCTATTTTTATTGTAATTTATTTCAGATTAATTATAGTCTTACTGTTCTAATATATGGATATGTATTTGTTAAAAATAAATACTTTTTCAATATAGGTTTTTTTATGTTTGGATATTAGGTCAAATAAGCTTGATGCATAGCTTAGGTCAATTTCCCAATAACTTATGTGGCCCTCAATCGGTGAAGGTTGGATATTCCTCACTTAAACAAATATAAGTTATTTTCTAAAACCAATATGAACACATAATTTCATCCCCGTCTTGTGCCCTTTTACACAAGAGGTATTTTATCGAGAGGAATTTTTGTCGCGCGATTTGTATCCGCTGAGATACATTGGTTCAAAGGTGAACGTTCACACGGGGAGAGAATATCGCGCAGTAAAATTACCGCGCCAATGGTCTAGAACAGTTCGCTTGTATCTAGCGACGAGATTATTGGTCGCGCGGGGAAAATACCGCACATTGACCTTGAAATACATTTGAGTCAGTTGTATGCTTTCGGACAAGAGGGAGTAAATTGCGTGATCAGTCTGCTGTTGGAGTTGTTGGGGGTAGAACTTATCGATAGTATGTGATATATGTCTGAGAGTGAATCGCAATATTCTACAGAAGCTGTTGATGTACCTGTAAAAGCTAGGGATGGTTTGTCTGCAGAAGCAAGTGTTGATGTGCCAGGTGTGGAAATACCTGTAGACATAGAACTTTTGATAAATGAAGTCTATTCTTTTAGATGTTCTATCTGCTTCAAAGAAAATGTTATTTGGTAAGTTTTGTAATAAATAATAAATGATTTTACTAGATCTCTTGTAAGGTCCTGTTGTATGTTGTATATTTTGACATATTCTGGACATATTTAGTAAAATTTCCGCTCTATCTTTTAGCCTGTGTGTGTACTTTTATAATTTTATTAATATATTAAAACAACTTTCACTTGTTATGAAATAAAATACACACATTTGTAAACTTAATAACACTTCAACAGTTAAACCAACATTTCTTAGCAATTAACATTGTTATTTTACAACAATGTTCTCAACGATCCTTTACAACATTATACACCTTCACTTCTGGGGATGTTGTTAAAATACACATATTTTTGTAATATTAATATTATATGAACTCGTAACAATTTACATTAGTCTTTCCATACAATGGTTTCAACGATCCTTCACAACATTCGATCTTGCCATGGGACTGCTCCTTCATTTATGAAGTACTCGGCTAAAGTGTCCCTCGCAAAATGTAAGTTCCTTGGTACACGTGCATTTTCAGGATGCATTGTAATGACCTTAAGTCCTTGTACCGTCTGAGTATCTTCAAAAGAGTATCCCTCCCTTTTACGTACAAAATTATGCAACACTGTGCAACACTGCAGGCTTTGGTGATGTCTACTGCTAGATTCAAAAGCACGTTCATGGCCCTGTGAAATATTCGCCATTTGTTAGACAAAATCCCAAATGTACACTCAATGTACTGTACCTTCTAGCTCATGACAAGCGCTAGTTGAAGATACATTTCTTCTTTGTAAGACATCTTCCAGCATAAGGCCGAATAACTTTTTCTGAAAGACTAAACACTTCATCGGTAACAAATACGAACAGTTATGTTAGTCATGCGACGCCATTGCAAGGCCTAGATTTAGAAATATTTAGACCGTCACTTTATAGTTTGCGGTGGAAAATTGATCTTCCAAATATTGTTGAATCACAATGTTTTCCAAAGGAGCCTATATCCACATGCATGAAACTGTACTTAGCGTCAGCTATAACAAATAACACAATATAAAATAAACTTTTTTTAGTTGTAAAATAGACTGCCTGATTATATGGGCTTTGTTATCCGGACATGCTTCCCATCCACAGATCCTAAACAGTGGGGGAAATTAGCATTTACTTCAGACATTGCTGCAACTGCATTCCAATGTTCTTCTGTAAAGATGGGCATTCCTAGCTCAACCATTGTATTCCATATTGCAATAGAGACTTTTCTGATTATGCCACTTATGGTATAAACGCCTAGTTTAAAGATGAAATTGAGTTCACATCAAGTGCACCAGGTACCTAAATACCTGAAACAAAGTAAATATCATACCATTTTTAAATCAGCTTTGTCTCTCTCTCTCTCTCTCTCTTTCTCACACAAAACACACACACACACACACACACACACACACACACACACACACACACACACACACATATCCAAGCTCACAAAATATGTTTTGTTCCGTTTTCATGTCGGTATTTGGATTATTTTATTTTGGAAAAGCTGTCCATGGAAAATGGAGGAATATTAAAGATACATATAGAAGATACAAACAATCAAAATATGCAAAATCTGGTAGCGCTGCAAAAAAAGTTATGTGTATGAAGAAAGTCTACGATTTTTAGATTGCGTGCAGAATTTAGCCCCCACAGTTTCGTCAGATTTCTTGGCCAAGTCCACATTCGATGATATGATCAGCAGTGTTGGACCAGAACCAGTGCCGGATGAAAGCTGTCAGGCTAAAGGGTCCAACCCTGGACCGAGTAAATCATTAAAGTTTCAGCGGAAATAAAAATCCTACGGTGGAGGAGAGATTTATTGAATATTTGGATAAACAGGGTAACCAAAACACACAGCCACCACTGGAAAAACACTCATCGTTCTCCATTTCCCTAATATCCACTGTGAGCGGTTTTAATGAGAAAGAGTTACGCGAGTTCAGAGCAACCGTTATAAACGTGGCTCAAGAAATTAAAAGAAGAAATGTCAATAGCTTCAAACGCCCACATTTTGATCCGTTGTGGCAAAATTGCAATAGGTTTATGTATAACAAGCACAACAGTGGTGCATTTCATTCCAAGTGTCTCCTAATCACTCTACTTATAATACCGGACAATCTTCAAGAAGAACATCAGTTAACAACAACCATCATGGTAAGTTAAATTTGATCAACCAAGAGGTACCTCACAACCAAGTGACTCCTGAATACTCAGATTACCATTCGAGCCAGAGGTCAGGAAGAACATCTGTTGGTGGAAACAGTAACGGTACACATACATATTTGGATTAAGCAAGCTTCGTGTAAATAATTTAGTAATTAACCAGAGTGTTATAAATGATTGTACGAGTTTTTGTCCAACAATTCTAAGGTTGTTTGAATAAAATATTATATCTAATATTATTTCAACAAATACAAATAGATCCGTATTTTCTCATAGCTATTAATAAACTCTGTACAAGATACACACACACACACACACACACACACACACACACACACACATACACATACACATATATACATATATATGTATATGTACATATATTGAGGGCCTAATTTATATATAAATTAATTTAATAATATATATATATATATATATATATATATATATATATATATATATATATATAATATATATCAATTAGGCCCTCAATGTACACGATTAAGATACAATGCTATTTAGGCTTTTTTCATTAATTACATCTGTATTTTGTTGATTTATTAGTGATCAGTACACTATTTTATTTTGTATTACTCTACCACATCTGACCGTCCCAGTCCACTGCTCGACCAAGAGTCCTGGCTAACTCTCACACAGAGACACAGCTGCCACTTCTTCCTCTGGCGGCGATATCAAAAACTCTCTTATCACCTAGGACGCAACAACATATATTAAGTTTACAAGAAAAGTTCTCTACCTTATTTACCTTAACGTAACCACCACTTTTTATGATGGTAGATATTGCGTTTCTCATATTTGTATCAGCTCTCAGTAAAATTGGTGACAAAAAAATGCAGCAATTCGTCAAAAGCTGCCACTGATATACGATAGTACTTGAAAATATTATCGTTATATTGGCATAGTCTAGCAAAATTTAAACTAAAATCACCTTCAAGTAATCTATAAACTAATTATAAGGTGTACCCAGAACCACCGTCTATTTTTCTTCTTTTGATTACTTTGCGAAACAAAAGATATGTAGCGATCATATGGTTTACATTGTCAGCCATGATGTATCCTACACCATGTCTAAAGCACTACTGAACCTGAATGAATAAACTTCGCGCTATAAAATATCTCTCGTTAGAAAGAGAACTAGTGTGTGCGTTTGTTGAGCTATCAATGATAAACAAACTCGCTTCGGTGGCCACGAGGTCTAACCCGCTACTCTCGCAGGAGATTAGAATTCCAACGACGGGGAGGAGGGGGGGAATCGAGGTTCTAATCTCTGTCGAGTGGTTTCCCAAAATAGTTTTTTAATCTCCCTCCACGCAAATGCGGATACACTTCCTACTATAATTCCCAAAACCATTAGTGTAATTAGTACAAAAGCGGATAATAAGATGCAATTGTAAAAAAACTAAGTATACATTAAAAATAGTTGAGTAATGTTTTAAAGAAAAGGGATGAGTAAGTATTTAATGCACTTGACTGAACTGAGGATCGATTATGATTAACTGGAATCGTGATATTTCTTAGCACCACGTTTTACTCCCCGTTCGGCTTGTTCGCTAAGTTGAGATATAGTTTTTAACAGTGTTTTATTTCATCAACTTACTTTAAAAAGGTGTTTCTGATGCAGTTTCTCTATATATTATCTTACTAATATTATAAACTAGCTTTTGCCTGCGTCTCGGCACAGATTTATCTGATTACCAAACCCTTCCTTCACCTCTGACAAGACATCTTGTGAATATGGGGAATGCCAGGCCTCCACAGTGGTTCGGATTGCACGTTAAACCGTAGGTCCTCAATTTAATCTCACAATCACCCTACCATTACACATTAGCGTAAGTGCGTATAACCCGAACGGGTAGTAAGACGCGGTACTAATAATAATAATAATTTTGCCTGCGGCTTCACTAGCGTTAATATAGATTTTGACAATAAATTCAGGTTGTCGGTCGTCACAGGAAGTATGAAAAAAACGATGAACTTATACAGGTGGTTGGTCAATACAGGTAAAGATAAAAAAAACTACACAATATAAATCAGGCTTAAGTGTAGGAGTATAAAAGAAGTATCGGAGTGTTTGTCAGTAGAGTCATAGGTTATGCCTTGCCACGAATTGAAGATCCCACTCCATATTAAATGTTACCTACAGTTAATTAACATCCCTTATTTACTCCACTTGTTCAGCGTTCAGCTTGCTCATCTAAACAGAGCTGCGTTTGATGAGGCGTCTCAGTAGCTCTCAAAGCTCTCTGGCGTTCAGTTTGTTCATTAAAACGGTGCTACGTTTGATGAGGCGTTTCAGTTGCTCTCAAAGCAGCTTGGCGTTCAGCTTGCTCATCTAAACAGAGCTGCGTTTGATGAGGCGTCTCAGTAGCTCTCAAAGCTCTCTGGCGTTCAGTTTGTTCATTAAAACGGTGCTGCGTTTGATGAGGCGTTTCAGTTGCTCTCAAAGCAGCTTGGCGTTCAGCTTGTTCATCTAAACGGATATGCGTTTGAAGGAGCGTTTCAGTAGCTCTCAGAGCTCTCTGGCGTTCGGCTTGTTCCTCCAAACTCAATTGTGTTTGAAGGGGGTCTCAGCTGTTCTCATAGAAGCCTGGCGAGTGGCTTGGTCCTCCAGTCTTTCCTGGCTTTGAGAAGTTGTCTCATCAGCTCTCAAGGCAGCTTGTCGCTTCACTTGTTCTTGCCTCCTTAATTTGGCATGAACGGTGGATTCTTGTGATCGAGCAATTTTGGCTGCCCGGGCTCGCGAAGAGCTCCTTGTTACGTTAGAATTACGTTTGCGATGCATTTCAAAAAAGAAAAAGAAAAAACTGTTTTTTTAATAGATAAAATAAAAAACAGAAAAAGATAACTAACCTGAAAATTAAAACAGACAAACTATTGCCTTGAAGGTAAAAAAATAGAATTAGAAGTAAGATAACTAACCTAAAAATAATAAATGATAAACTATCGCTCAGAGAAAAAAAAAGGAACAATATAAACTGAAAACGTAAAACAATTACAATATTATTAAAATAGGACTAAACACAGATAAATAAACAGTAACAAATCAATGTTTGTAAACAAATGCATCGCAAACATGCATTGTTATTTCCCATCGATACGGTCCCCCAACTCTCTTTCTTCCCTTTCTCCAAACTTCATAATTATGAGTTTAAAATAGCCATAGATAATACAAAACTTTACCGTGTTTTAAAATATGCTCAGCGCCATCTATCGGATTTTGGGAGTAATTAAATCTTAGTTAGTACAAAAGATGCTCAGCACCATCTATCGAGTTGTTAAGCACTAAACGTTAAAAGCACTTTATTAAAAATAATGTTTTTATTTGATTTCATCACAGTATTTATACCAAACTTCTTACGACAATTACGACAATTTTGTCAATTACCTTAACGGGGTGAACAGACAGAGCTTAATTAGCTGAATATAATCATTTTTTAATCATTTTATGATAGATGTGCCTAAAATAACTCGAGAACAGAATTTATTAACGTTGTACACAGGCTGCTAGAGACAGATATATTCCGATAGAGTGTAGTACTATCGGTTTGTCGTGCTCGTGACGGCCCGGTTAAAGAGCGAGACAGTATCATTACCTCTCACTCTCACTTAACTTCTCGCTTTGAGTAAAAATAAAAGTAAGGAAAGAGGGGATTAGTAAACTAACAGGGAATGTTTACAGAGGGGTTTGGTGGAATACAATGCTACCTTTAGAAGGACAAATACTTTTAACAACGCCCAGCCCAAGGGTGGATCCAGGGCTAGTTGTAGGGGTGAATTGGTTTTCACAAGGCTCCTTCAAGGATACATTTAATAATTTTGATTAATAAAGATTTTAATTTATAATATTTTAATTATAATATTGCGAGTTTAAAAAACTAGTTGAAATTAACAATTAATATAATAATAATACTTTAAGAAAGAACACAATTTGGATTAATCAATTGGTATTTTTAATACAAAAATAACATAAAACAAAAAGTCGCCGTCACAATAAAAGTAATAAATATACACTTTACATAGGTCTAAAGTGTTTTAGTAATAAAAGAAAAAATGTGTATTTTAATACTAAACTTAATATAAATATTGGAAAATTTTAGTTTTAATCCCTTTTCTTTGCTCTAGAGCTAAGTTGAAAGAGATGTTGCCTAATTTTGATTAGGTCGTGTAGGAGATAGGATGAGGAAGGTGTTAGTAAGTCATTCTTTACAACTTTAAAGTATTGGTTTCAATATGTATGATTATTTTCTATGCAGGAAGGGACGATTGCACCCAACCCACCTGGATCCTCCCCTGGCCTAGCCAGGGAAACTCGAATAAATATATGATTTTTAATGTTAATGAGAACAAATTCACTGTGAGGTTTGTAAAGATGATTACATACTCCAACAAGTTAATATACAAATTAAATACACTTTTTGGAATATGTGGGATAAGAATGACATTAACTAAAGGTTTTTTTCATTTAAAATAAACACTTTTAAAAAAATATGATATTCAACGAAATACAATAAGTGTAATGATCTTGATATTTTTTGGACACAATTATAATTAACTAGGACTGAATGCCATTAATGATATGATTTAAATTTCTAGGCCTAAGTACTATAGTTGTATTTGTAAACAAAATTAGTTACAGGTTCATATTGTTTACACTGTCATAATACAAACTGGTCGTTAAGCTGTAAAAAATATCTCGAAGGTTAGAGACATGTGGCCGACACGATTTGGAACAACTGGTTGACAAGTTCATGCTTAGGTGGACAAAGTGACAGCAAACTGGCCGACCAATTGGAGCTCCAACTAACTGATCGACAGCACACTGGTTAACATGTGTGGAAAAAGTGGTCGACAGACAAGTGACTGTCATGCAAAAGCAGTGTCGATCACATGGTCGATGTGAGTAGGACCATGTGATAAAGAGCCAATTGGTCGACAAAAAGTATACAAATATTTGGAATGATTGGTGGGTTAATTATCTGACCCTACTATGACCTACTGGTCGACTAGCCCATGCATACGAGGACAAAGTGATATACACACGAATAGTTGACCAATTTGGGTGCATAAAACTAATCAACAATAAACTGGTCGATACGTGTGAACAAAGTGATCGACAGACAAGAAATCTACACGAAGTAGTACTTAGACCAAGTTGTTGATAAGGGTAGGACCATGTGCTAGACGACCAACTGATCGACAAAATATTAACAAACATTTGATAGACTAGGTAACTAGTGGCCGTCGACTCGTCGAAAAATACGTACATAGAACAACAAAGTGATAGACAGCCAACTGGTCGACAAAAAACAACTGGCAGACAAACGTTGAGATGGATCCATATAATAGTGGACCACAAGTTAATACATAGCGAATAAAGAACTCGCTAAGCCTAAAACTAGGTGTTCTATTTTTGTATCCAGATGTTCTTTTTCCACTATATATTTAGTCACATTACAGTGAACGTCTGTCATTCGTTAATAATAACAATGCCAATCGATTAAAATAGTGCGCTTTAAATAACATTAAATAAACAATGTCCCTTCTGTTTAATGTACAAATAAAAATAATTAAATGTTGGTAAATACACCAATCATATACATAATATACAGTGAAAATGTTAACCAAATTATTGTAAAATAATAGCAGAAAAGGTATGTTCTCTAAGAAGAAAATACAAGGAATTAATAAAAATATTATAGTCATTATTTTTATTACGATAAAATAATCAACAAAAATATACACAATTCTCTAACCACATCACTCACAAGTAGCCTTATTAACGTTGTTATCTCCTGATTAAATATTACTTTATTTGGAAAGATTCTCACATGGATTATTTTTTAATTGAATGTATTTAGAATCTATTTGAGAATATCAGAAGGTGTGAACTACATCTAGAAGAGGGCTAATTTATTCCAAGAAGGGCAATCACCCCTCTCTACACTCCACTTATCGTTTGATCTGTCCCTAATTTGAAGTGGTCCTTTCCCCCTTTTTTGAAACTATACTCTTTTAAAAGATATTTAGAATAGTCCCCCCTGCAAATTATTTAGAACTTTGGATGTTCCTAGAACCTATTTTGAGTAGCGTCCTTCGGAAATTTTTTAAAAGTTGGATACCTCAAGAAGCTAATTTTAATAGTCCTCAACCAGTTTACTTTTTTAAATTTAGATCTCCTGAAAGCTATTTGAAGGGGTTCTCCTCCAAAAATGTTTAAAATTTAGGTGATTCTAGAATATATTTAGATTGCTCCTAGCTTGAATTTTTTTCGAAAATTAGATGCCTCTAGAAACTTTGAAGTGATCTTCTCTGGAAAACTTTTGATAATTGAATGTATATAGAAGTTATTTTGTGGTTAATGCAAGATCTTTCAACTTCATATTCGATTGTATCAGAGGATTTAAAATATATTTAGGGGGGTGGGATTTATTCCAGCTGAGATTATTTTCAGGGGAACGAGGTCCCTCTTGCCCCCACCCCACTCGGTTCTACCACCATAGATTGCAGTACTACACAAATTTATTAGATGTGTCCATGCAAAAAAAAAAATGCTGACCAACTCCTGTTGGGAGACTTTACCACGATCCACCATAGACAAGACCTTTCTCTCCCCACTGAAAACGAGGGTACATCCATGATATTACTCTACATTCTCAACGTATATTTTTTAAAGGTCCGGATCAAAAGGCCATTATTGCACGTGTGATGTGTGCTCAACTACAAGTGGAGATTAGGCAAGATAAACAGTAGTATTCATAGGCCTATACATTTACAAAAGGTGCTTCACCCAGTGGCGGTGGAACTTTATTTGTGTAGGAGTGTATACAATTTTTTTAAAGGAACTTTCTTCCAATTAATAGGAGATCTGGGGACTCAACACCATATATTTTGTGAAAATTGAATACCCCTAGAATCCATTTTGAAAGGTCCTTGTCCAGTAATATTTTGAAAATTAGACTCCTTCCAAGATATTTGGAGTGATCCTCCTCTAGAACTGTTTTGAGATTTGGATACCCCTAAACGCTAATTATAGTTTTCCTTACCTATAATATTTTTAATTTAATTTTTCCAGAATATATTTAAAGTGGTTTTCCCCATGGCAAATGTTTAAATGTGTATGCCCAAAAAACTATTTATAGTGGTCCTCGCCTTTAAATTCTCAAATGATGGCAAATTTTCAAGAACATTTCCCGGGATTTTTCCCAATTTTACTGGTGAGTGGCCACCCTGAAAATATTATTTGCGGTATATCCATCACAATTAACTACAATTAACTATAAATAACACTCATATCACCTACTGACAAAATATTACTTTAGCTCTATCTCTTACAATTCATTACAAGTAACATACTTAATTCACGTCCTAACAAAATATTACTTTGGATATATACCTCGCAATTAATTACAAGTAACATTGTTATTATTATTATTATTATTATTATTTTTATTATTATTATTATTATTATTATTATTATTATTATTATTATCTTACTACCCGTTCGGGTTATACGCACTTACGCTAATGTGTAATGGTAGGGTGATTGTGATATGAAATGAAGGACCTACAGTTTAACGTGGAATCCGAACCACGGTGGCGGCCTGGAGTAACATTGTTAAATCACTTATTGACAAAATATTACTTGATATAAGCTAATATATCTGTTGCCAGCAGCACTGTGTTGTTTTAATCTCAAACAAGTTCAAGATATCTATTTAGAGCCAAATCGTCAAAGCGATTTTTCCCCCAAGTTTTTGAAAAAGCACTCTTCGATAAACTACCCACAAATGACAATGTATTAAAAAAACAAGTAAACTTATAAAATGTTATTTGTCATGTTAGACACTCCCAAGATATCAATTGGGAACTGAATCATCGACTCTCTTTTTAAAATATTTCAAGTTTTTGAAAAATCACTCATCACACTTCAAAATTTTACTGACCAAAAACGAAATAGCCTCTACGTTGTTATTTGTGAGATAAATTACTCCCTAGGTTTGCATTTTAATCAGAATCTTTAGATCCAGTTTTGAAAAAAAAAAATTGCATTAAAAAATCTCTCATTTATAAACTATCCTTAATTTGAAGGCTAAGGTCAAAATAAAATAAACGTGTTGAGATATTGCCCTATAACTTATAAATATCAAGTTTGAAAAATTCAATCAAACCGTATCCGATCCGTGGCCAAGGACAGGTTGACAGATAGACATGGGGACAAACAGAATTGTGAAAACTAGTTTTTGAGTTCGAGTTTATAAAAAGAGTAAAAATTCATCAATATCTTGAAATAAATTTTATTTCAAGATTACAATACTTTTATCTTGATATTAGTAAGTAAAAGAGTGGTTACCCTGGTATGTGTTTGGACACTACTCAGCAACAAGAAAACTGCTCACTGATGGCTGTCTGTCAATTTATGTGTAGCTAACATTGTATCCCCTCTCTCCAACACCAACAATCCTTATTGAGGACTGTCAGGTTTGTTAGCAATGCATGTGTAGCTAACATTGTATCACCTCTCTCCAACACCAACAATCCTTATTGAGGACTGTCTGGTTTGTTAGCAATGCATGTGTAGCTAACATTGTATCACCTCTCTCTAACACCAGCACTTGATTGGTGAGGTAGTAGACTCGATACTTCCTAGTTTATAAACTAAACATTTTAATATGACAAAGTTTATACTATGCTTCGTAACCTTGGATACAAACACTTGAACTAAGACGCTTTAGCTTTTACTCTTTGAAACACATTTATTTTATGTTAGTATTTTTTTAAATATATTACTAATCTAGACACCTACTACATTATGCCTGTTCCATTCTATCTTGGTCCATCAAATTTACCCTTTCGTTAAACCAGTGGTGTGCCTAGACATTTCCATCAGGGGGGCCACTAGGATTTTACCAAGTTCCCTCCCATATCATCGTCTGAGTAAATTCAAGCCCATTTTCCTTTTCCTTTTCTAGTTTATGGTGAGTGACCTAACGTACATGATTTGGAGTGTTCATCTAATTTAATTATCTGTTTAGAAAAAGGCATTACATCAATAATTCGGTGACCCGTAGTGGAAGAATACTGTATTCTTTCAACCTTTCAATTTTCTATGAAAAGTGGTGGTAAGGTATTTTCATTACTATATTCATATTTTGAAATAGTGTTTTCACTAACGAGTGAAGGATGTTCCACATTCGGTAGTAAATCCTCCAATTCGTCATCTTCATCAAAAATTTTTACATAGTTATTTATTAATTACAGAACGTCTTACCATTCATCTAAGCTATTCGCATTTAGTTATTATAATAGGGTAAGAGTGAGTAAAGTAGAATAGAGAAGAAATGTACCGGGTTTGTGTGGAGGAAGCGTGGGAAACTGTTACTAAAAGAAGCTTTGGTAGATTACACCAAGTCGGAATTCAAACCTTGACCTCCCACCCACTAATAAACCAGAAAAACGTGTAATTTACTTGGCACGCATACTGATTAGGGCTTATAATCACTAACCCATAACTTATAAATTATATTATAATACAATCAACACCTTATTTTTGGGTATATCTAATGACTATTTTAAACTTTAGGTAGCCAACACACTCGATTACAAAAACTTGCCATCATTTCCGTTTGGAACCAATTTAACGCAGCCACATTTCATGTACAAGACTGTACATTTTTTTTTTACAATTTATTTATCAACATAAATATATTTGGCACATTTTTGGCATATTCGCAGAATTTTTTTTAGAAGATAAATAAATAAAATACGCCTAAATATACTTTAACAAACACAAAATACAAATATTAGTTGTAATATTTTCAAACTACAGTTACCTTTTAAGTGATTCAAATTGGTTTCCGGTTAATTATGGTTCTTCTTTCTGGATTCTCCATCTCTTTAAATCTCTGGATCGTTTTCTTCTTTTGCATACTTTACTTGGAAATGAACGAGGCTTAGACATTTTGTACACAGCAAAATTCACATTAAAGTTGATTAATATCAAGGCCATAGTCGAGAAATTTTATGAACAATATATATTGCTTTATTTATGGTTTAAACAATACCAAAATTAATGTAAAAGTACAAATTAGGGGGCTGTGTTACCATGAAAAGCACTTCAGAGAGCATCCAGAGGTGTTTAATAATTAGAATTTTTTCTAGCCTTCGGCAGCTATGGTGTTAGGCTTCCATAAAAAATACTTCAGAGAGCTTCTAGAGGTGTTTAATATTTTGATTTTTTTCTAGCCTATGGCAGTTATGGTGTTATGTTGCCATAAAAAATGCTTCTAGAGGAGTTTAATACTTAAAATTTGTCCTAGCCTCCATCAATTGGGGGATGGGCCACCCCCTGAAATTATTTGCTGGCTACGGCCTTGATTAATATAATTATATTTATGCCAGTTAAATGGTAGCCTACGCTCAAACTAAAATATAAAACTAAACAATGTCAAAGGATACTGGTAACAATAGACTGTACAGCTTTCACACATTAAATAGCTAACAGGCAAGAACAGTCTAAAATATCATAATATTACTCTTGGTATGGTTTTGTACCTCAATACTTTTCTCAGCTGGTTTTGAAAAGTTTGCTAATGATCTTCATCCCCCTCATATCTCCCCACCCGCCCGCCGCTGTCAATCAAACACAAGCGATCACTCCTACCTGTGTTTGGTTCTCAACGGTACGGCCCGGTTTGGCTGTATTTATTTCTGTGAAAATCATATAATTTCGGGCCATTTCCTATCCAGTTTTTAAAATATGATAGTAACGAATGTATTAAAAATGTCAAATGAACCAGTATTTATTGCTAAATAAGGAGAGTTAAATTTAATTTCAAAATACAAAGTAGTTTTCTAATAGGAAATTTATTTGTAAAAGAATGAGAAAGTCTGCCGCCGATTCAGTTTCATTATTTATTAAATAAAAATTAATATCTTGGAAAATATGGTACATACCGTTCCTAAAATATGCTTACCATATAGTGCTATACTATCCGTACATCCACAAAAAAATTTAAGGCTTTTGCTTGTATTTCTTAATACTTGGATACGAATTAGTATTATTAAGTTAAATTAAGCATTATAACTATTTAAACAAAAAATACATAACAATTTTGCTCTATTATTACTTATTTTAATATTTTTATTCTATTAAAAAGGCTCAAAATCATAAAAATAAGAAAATAAAATAAAATATTTTCACTCTTGCACAGCCTTAATATCAGTAGGCCGAGTTGTTATAGCGGACGACCGTCTAAAAGTGTTTTTTTTCTATCCCTCAGAAACAGTACTTTTTTCTGAATGAAAGGTACCCTATGTTATTTTCTGTATTCCTCGGGAAAAATAATTTTTTTCTGCAAGAAAGGTATCCTATGTCCTTTTGGTCCTTGACTGTATCCCTCGGGAACAATACTTTATTCTGCTGTTTTTCTTTTTCTGTATCTCTCGGGAACGGTATTTTTTTTCCTCAATGAAAGGTACCCTATGTCATTTTATGTACCCATGACAACGTGTATGCGAAATTTCATTATTATTAGTCCAGTAGTTTAGGCGTGAAAGTGTAACAAACAAACTCACATTCGCATTTATAATATTAGTTAGTATACGAAAGTTTGTATGTTTGTATGTTTTTTATTCAATCACGCCAAAACTACTGAACGGATTCGAACGAAACTTTGTACGTTGGTAGAGTATGACCTGGAATAACAAATAGCACTATTCCCAACCTTTGATTTTACATTAATTTTACAATACTAATGTTTAAACTTTTCGTATACATTAATTTTACAATACTAATGTTTAAACTTTTTGTGTATAAGATATATTATATAATATTTTGCAGTAAAAGAAATACATATTATTTAAGTTATCAAGTATTAAATTTTTTTAAATTTAGTTAAAAATTAAAAGATTTTATCAATTATTGCGGGTGAAGCCGCGACGGGTAAAAGCTAGTTTTATATAAAATAAAATCCGCCTTCTCCAAAGTCACAAAAAGAACCTTCAAACAACCCTATCCCTTTTACCCAGAAAAAAATAGTGATTGAATAATTACCCTATATTATTATTAATAAACAGTATAGTAACGGTCAAATGTGCTGTGACTTACAATCAGAAAGAGTCCTAAATAACTAGCGGAAAAATTCCATACTTTCTCCCTATCGGCGATTCATCTTATGGTCAGTGGTGTGTCTTAGAGTGTTGCCAGGGTAAGCAGAATTTAATTTACGCTGTACATGTCATTATGTTATCAACAATAAATTGGACACTAAGTGGCCTTGTGGTGTAGTGGTAAGTGCACTTGGATACGCGCCTAGGGATTCTGGGTTCGGTTCCCGGCTGGTGCCTTGGGTATTTTCCCCAAAAGGGGTATTATCCAAACGGTCACCAGGAATGAGTTGATTAGGTCTAAGTTAGGTTAAGACTCACTCCGGCTCCACAACTTCATAATATCTATAATCACATCATCTCATTACGGGTACGACGTGTAGACAACCTCCTATATTGTTCCACGGGCGACGTTCTGTGCAACCAGCACGGCCAATAATATACATATAGGGCGACCGAGCCTGGATGTCATGATTTCCCGTTTATATATGTCATACGATAGTGAAAAAAACCCAGCACATTTATTGTATGGATATTGACGGAAATACATTCTCATGCGAAATATGTGTATCATAACCCATGCATGATTGGTCAAATGTGGACTATATTAGCGATAGCATATCACTGATATGTTTTTAACAATCCCAGCTTAACTTGGAAACAATACAGGCCATACCACTGGGCAAGATGGTCTATAGTCAAAAGGGCTCTCTTGTATCATCGAGTAATTTATTATTATTCCATAGAAATCAGCAACAAACCGCTAAGCCCTATTTATTTTTTTTATTGCACAGCTATTATAGCCTATACAGGATGTTCGGAAAATCAACGACTAAATTGCACTTATAGTTTGTTTGAACCAAAAGTAATACAAAATCCTTAAACACTTACATCCGGCAAACTATGCTAGTACCATTAAATTGTGTTCAAAATTTCAGCGTACTATGCCGCGAGAGCAAAGCTGTGAAAGCATGCGTGTACAACAGGTTGCATAGTAGTTTTGCACGCAGCACTGCACATGATATAATGGTAAGCACTTTCTGTGAAGTAGGACCGTTAATGATGACCCTCAGAACGTATTTACATTTCTAGATAAACTGGTGTGTTGTTTACTATTAACTGTGCCAGGGTGTGCTGCTGTGCTCCAATATGTCGAGGTGTGCAGTGCCACATACCTAATTCTATGCAACCTGTTGTACACGCATACTAGAACAGCTTTTCTCTCCCGGTGCTCTATGCCGAGACTATGAACACAATTTAAGGGTATTAGCATAATTGGCCGAATGTAAGTTTAGAAGGATTTTGTATTATTTTTGGTTCAAACAAAGTATATGTGCAGTTTAGTCGTTGAGTTTCTGAACACTCTGTATAGACCTATTTTCTTCATCCGTGATTACGTGGAATAAATATCAAGCGAGTCTAGTTTGATATACCAATACTGCGTAAAGTTGGGTTGTGAATTTAGGCTGTATTTAAGGAAGTTATTCCTTAATGGTTTACCACTCTCCTTCCACGCAAATACTGGAAAATTTCCTCAAAAAAATTACACATGTCTTACCTGCTTCGGTGGCTGCATGGTCTAAGGCGCCACTATCGTACTAAGCTTGACGGCCGATGACAAGGAGATCAGGGTTTGAATCTCGGTCGGGTGTACTGAAGGTGGTTTATTTAAAATTGTTTTCCACTATCCCTCTATACAAATGCTGATAGATTAACTCTAAAATTCTTCCTTCCTCATCCACATCCCATTATAATAATTATCATATATGCCCGTAACCTGAACAGGTATAAAGAACGCGGCGATAAAAAAAAATAATGGGAGACAGCCTGGAACAGCAGTAAAACCTGTTTTTTATGTGTTTTTCTTTAAATGGTAGTATATTTAGGGCAAGTTGGTTTACTTTAAGAAAAATTGGCACATGCCCATCTTTACCCACATGACGGTATGTGCCCTACCCTTCTAATCTTGTTCACCTCAGGGTGGATAATATTCAAGTTGATGATAGCCATGTATTTGTTTGGAGATTACCAACTTAAAAAAAACCTGTAATTAAGTAAAGCAGGTTGTTGAATTTTTAGTTTCGAAACGTCTTACTAGAATTCTTCCAATAAATGTGCTATATTTTTTATTACAGTCCAAAGTTTCGCCGTAGGGAGAGCATATATAATCTAGTTGTCATATCGACACCGCGGAGCCAAAGTTACGACCGTTCGTGCTAGACACTTAGAATGCTAAGTGGGCAGAGAGGTAATATAGAGGGAACCTCGGGTGTGGAGCCGACACACTAATCAAATAATAGCACTGAGGAAACGCAGAATAGAGTGAGGTTTTACTCTTACATCACGTCTCTCGGCATCGGCCTAACATTAAAGTGCCATCTCGTTAGACCGAAAGGGAACGCACCGACATGTTTATGAGAGAAGGGAATGTCTTCATCATCTCTAAATATTCTAGGGGGCTTTTACTTTTTTACTACTCTATAAAAACCACACGCACATGCGTCTCCTTTTGGAGGAATATAAATATATATTACTATGGGGGGGGGGGGGATATTCTTTTTATTTTATAAAAATGCAAGCATTGTTTCTATCATAATCACCTGCTTCGGTGGCCACATACTCTAAGGCGTAGCTCTCGTGTTAGACTGAACTGCAGATGACAGGGAGATCAGGGTTCGAGACCTGATTGGATACTGAGGGTGGTTATTCCAAAATGTTTTTCCGCACTCACCCAACGCTAATTCAGGTACACTTAATTTTAATCCAACCTTCCTAATTCGTAATTCGCTTGCGTAATTAGTACTATGCGTATAGCCTGAACAGGTAACAATAAGTGGTGCTAGAGAAAAGAGTCGCTGTATCGTATTCTAGCAGCTAATGTAACTAATGCATGCTACCTTCCTGAGAAGTATTCTCACACGCTCTAGTGAAAGTATTTTTATAATAACGATATTTCTCATCAGTTGACTACACCTTTTTTATTTTTTCCTCCGTGTCTACTACTCATGTGGCCTTTACGCATTTATTACACTAATGAGCTAGGGATAAGGAAGGTTGAACTACTAGGAAAGGTACCATAATTTGCGTGTGGTAAGAGTGATAAAAACTATTTAGGGAAAAACAATAGGCCTACGCTTGGCCAGGATTCTAGCCTATACCTTCCGGTAACCCTCAAACCAGACTCAACGAAGGTGACATTTAGTCCCAATTTTAGTGATTTTACTCGTGAAAGCAGGATGAATAAGGATAGTTTTTTTTAAAATGCACGACAGTTTAGACTTGATGGTAGGATATGAGAGGGATACAACTCCTTAAACGATGGTTCCAATTCAGGCCTGCTCCCGTTCACCTATCTAGAGTGGTATAGGGTGGAGTGTTGATAAGGTAAATAGTGATTTTGAAAATTGTATCTGTGATATGTTTTCTCCCTCTAGCTCCACATTTGACATTTCATACATTGACTCTACTTTTTAATGTTTAATGTTCTAATGCGTAATGAGAACATTTACCAAGTACACTTCAAAATAACTCTTCTTACCATGTCAACAAACTACGCCACGTCATCGCCTATAGTTGTATCACAATAGAATTATTCTATTGATGCTTATGTTAAATATATTTATTTGGAGCTGGTTACATTCACAAAACGTGCTATATCTGTAAACTTACACATTATCCAATGGCGTGGTGAGTTAATAGGATAACCAGAACTTGTGACCAGTTCTCATCACTCAGTAGAACGCTCATTGGCCAGCTATCAATTACTATACAGGGTGTTTGGAAACTCATAGCGCAAACTGCAAATATAGCTTGTTTGAAACAAAAGTAATACAAAGTCTCGATACACCTACATCCGGAAAACTATGCTAATACCATTAAATTGTGTTCAAAGGTTTGTCGTACAGCGCCGGGAGAGCAAAGCTATTCAAACATGCGTGTAAAACAAGTTGCATATAAGTTAGGAACGTGTCACTGCACATGATATAATGGTAAGCATTTTCTGTGATTTAGGACCGTTAGTGATGACCCTCAGAACATATTCACATTTATAGATGGACTGGTATATTTTTTATTATTAACTTTGGTAGTTCTACTGCCATGCTCCAAGATGTCGAGGTGTGTAAAGCCACGTGCCTAACTCCTATGCAATCTGTTGTACACGCACGCTTGACACCTTTGCTCTCCCAGCACTGTACGCCGAAACGTTGAACACAATTTAATGGTATTAGCATAATTTTCCCTATTTAAGTGTACAGGGATTTTTGTATTACGTTTGGTTTAAACAAATTATGTGTGCAGTTTGGGCTACGAGTTTCCGAACATTTTGTAAACATTTGCATGTGAGGCATGTAGAACATAGCCTATGTATAGTTGGTAAAATGAAGACCAAGGGAGAAATAACTTATCACAGGTACAATTTTAAGAATATATCCGTACCCTGGTAATACTACATAACACGCCACTGACACCATATGTAAAATAAAATAATTAGAGCTTACAAGCATATGGCTTGATGTGTGAGCAATTATAACATAATTATAAGTTATTTGAGCTGTCAGAGAAGGTTTTAAATATGATGATCCTACTATAGAACTTAATGTTGTAATGCTGGTCTTGGGATCAGATTTTGTTTTAGCACTGCATGTCAATACCTATTCAGGATATACACTTATGTATTAATTACTCTAATATAGGGATAAGGAAGGTTGAATTTAGAGGAAGTGTTCCCGCATTTTCGTGGTGGGAGAGTGGAAAACTATTTTGGAAAAACCTCAGAACAACCAACTGGGATTCAAACCCCGAGCTCCCTGTCATCGTCAGTCTAGCCCAACACGAGAATGACACCTTGTACTATGTGGCCACTGAAGTAGGAGGGATAAGAATTAAACTTGAGGTAATACTTACATCATAATGACTTGTGATATCGTACTATTGTTTGGAAATGTCTTGTTATTTGATCATTGCTGCTCAAGAAAATATTCTTAAGGTATAATCTGAACATATTTTAAAAGCTGACCTTTCTTTTGAAGATTAAGTTATTACTTCTCTACACACATTACAATAATTTAAAGTTTTACCTGTTGGTGCTAAGAAAAAACAAAGAAGTGTGTCACCACATAAATAATTATTGGGTGTTAAAGGGTTGTGATTAAATCCAATTTCAAGTTTTTTAGAATTTCTTTACTGTATTCCCCTCAATTAACCTTTTGAAGCGTATCTGATTACGGGGCCCCACGTTGTGCACCAATTGTAGTGTTATTGAAATTTTACTGCTTACGTTGGGCGCTAATTATGATGTTTTGGACGTCTCTCTCCGCGTCGATCGATGAATTCTGGATCTGGTTCGTCACATTGGGCGTCGATTGAAGTTATACCGTTTAATTAGCTGATAATTGACCCGTGGTCGAGCACTAATTAAAGCGGTCCGGTATTTTAATGTGGTGAGTTAATTGGTATTTATAGTCCCGTGATCGAGCGCCAATTAAAGAATTATTGGTGATTTAAATCTTGTATAATTAATACACACTTATTATGTTGACATGCTTTTATTTCTAAATCTCGGTTTATTTCTAGAGAAAATAGATCATGTCGTCTACGAAATATATGCGCGGCCTATTTGCAGTCCGAGTACTTCAAGGGTTGGACTCCCAGTGAGTAGTGAGCAGTACTGCCCTTACATTGCAACATCTTTCGTATATATCCATTGCTCATGGAAGCTTCGAGAAGGTTTAGTTTAGAAAAACAAAATACAAGACAAATCATCTCGGTTTTACTGGGAGGTTCTAGAGCCGGAAAATGACTCAAGTTACATTTTAAAATCTCTATTCGAACTTTCCAGAAGAGGAAGTTATTATTTAAAAATCTTATATTGTCAACTTGACTTTACTAACGTCACGTGCGTGACGTCACTGATCAGTGGCTTTTGCCTTCTTAGAAGAAGAAGTGCTTTAAGCGCCATTTAATATACTATATAATTTAAATAAAATTAAATACGTTTATAAAATTAGGACGATATTATTGTCAATGCTTTCACATACTTTTCAGGGGCAAGTCAGTTACATTACACTTTATACCCCATTTACATTGCTTACCCCATTTACCCTTTTTACCTAGTTTGCACTTTTTTTTACACCTGTTTAAACTGTTTACCCCTTTGCACTAAAGTAATACAATTTTTGAACCTTTGCCCTTATTGCTATATTTATTCTTTTTGCCCTAGTGCCCTTTTTTAATCCTTTTTACCATAATTACCCTTTTTACCCCCTTCTTACTACCCCGTTAAACTTCTTAACCCCTTTCCTTTTTTTGCCTTTTTACCCTTTTTTGGCCCTTTGCTCGCTTTTTTTTAACATTTGTATTTCTTTTACCCCTTTTATTCTTTGTACTATTTTTATTTTTATTAGATTTACTTTTTGCCCTTTTTACAATTTTTCTCAACTGTGCCTTTTTTCCCTTTTTACCACTAAGGCTCAATAATGCTCTTTTTGCTTTTTTATGCATTTGGTTCCTCTTGGATATTTTTTTCAATGTTTGCCAATTTAGTCTTATTGCCCTTTTCAACATTTACACCTTTTTACATTAATTATCTGTCTTAGCGTCGGAGAAAAAATTATACTAAAATATGGTAAAAAAAATTGTAAAAATAGCAGCATCTAGGTGAAAAAAGTAAAAAGGATAAGTAAGAAGGTTAAAAAAAAGTGTAAAATAGACTAACAGGAGAAAAGGGTACAGGGGCAAATCCAAATTTTAAAATTCTCTCTTTTGCAAGGGCACATGTTTTTGCACAGGTGCTACCATAACCCGCATTGTACAATTGTTGTATGAAATGTAATAAGGCATACTACCCGCCTCGGTGGCGTAGTTGACTAACGCGCGTGTTGTGTTGAGCTCGACTGCTGAGAACGGGAAGATCGAGGTTCGAATCTTGGTCGGGTGAACTGGGGGGAGCGGGGGTGTTTCCTAAATGGTTTTCCTCTCTCTCTCTCTCTCCACGCAAATGCGGGTTCACTTCCTCTAATGCAACCTTCTTATTCCTAATCCATTAGCTTAATTAGTACTTAAAGCGTATAACCCGAATGGATAGTAAGACGTGGTGCTAAATAATAATAATAAATAAGGCATACTTAAGCTTTCTCATGGCGTTAATAGTTCTTAAATTTTTTCTGTTTTTATTTAATTAAAAGTATTATAGTTAAAATTTCAAAACTCTGTGTTGATGTACACATATTCGTGCACAGCACCTACTAAAATTTATATTTCAGACCTCTGCGTGCGATGGATACCACGCAACACTCGGGACAGACATACATATACAAAAACTTCTCATTTTAATATTATAGATGAGATTAAATTTTAAAATGTTTAAAACATTTTAAGCCTATATCTTTTCAATATAATTTACAAGTGTAACTTATTTATCTTTTTTAGAAGTAAAACGTCTTTTATCTTTGGCTCACAATTTCACAACAAAATGTACTCTGTAAAATCTTGCTTGTATTTAAAAAAAAAATCTACAAGCTCCTGTTAAAATTCTACATTTATCAAGTTTCAGATTAATTCTAAAGAGCTACATTAGCATACTAATTAGATTTTATATCTACAGCTCCCCATTTTGACGTTAAAAACCTTTTGAGAAGAGCAGTAAAAATGGTAATTCTTGTTCGGAACACCCTGCTGTTATTTTTACTCGGCGCAACTTCTGAACGCAATCTTTGTCTGTCACATGCGGTTCAAAGGTCTTCCCCCTCCCCAACATTTTAACCAATAAGAACGTATGTTTATGACTCCTCTCAGGTTTTTAAAGGTGGCTCCTTCGACCAAATTAAGCGGCGGGTTTAATTGAAGAGAGTTTTTTCACCAGAACTTTCAAAGATAGGAAGGAGTAAGGGGGCTACATGCGAGTTCAAAGTCTAAAACTTGACCCGTGCCTTTTTTTTATCAGTATTTTAGAATTAATTATATATATTGGCATAGTTTTACTTTATATCTTCTGAAAAAATTAACCCTTTTAATAATGTAACCTTAGATTTTATAACGTAAGTTATTTAGTGAAACTAAGTCATACAAAATAAAACACACTTTCACCCTCTGAAAAATTGCAACTATTTTCTAGTTGGCACTGTTAAAGTAGTGTAATGTAAACAATGAATTAATGTTTTACAAAAATGTCATTGAACCAAAATAATAATTTCGAGCCATACGTATTGTATTGAATGGGGTCCCAGCCAAGTCAGATATCTGTTAAAAGGATAAGTGAAAAACATTTACTCGAAGTATCGGTTCTTCGCTAATTTGTCAGGAGGACTTAAGGTGGAATTTAGGAAACGCAAGAAAGGTTAAGTATTTTTGTAGTTTCTATTTCCAACATTTTTTTCAGTCAATATAAATCAAATAATTCTCAAGTAGAAACATAAAGTTTGATTTTTATCATTTGGTTACCTCAACAGTTCTTGAATATCCGTTAAGAATGCCCTGGAATTTATTGACAAATTTTTCTCTTCAGTTAAAAGGTTTTTCATCTAATGCAGCTATGCTCATAGCAGATATTCAAGAACTGTTGATATTACAATGTGAAGAAAATTAAACTCTATTGTTCTAACAAAGCAATATTTTATTTATTTGGCCAAAAAATATTTGGCTATAAAAACTGCCAAAAACATTCCCTTAACTCTCGTCCCATACACACCCACCTCAACAATAAAGGGGAGACCTTATCCCTCTATGTTTGGTTTTGAAGAGACGTTTCTCTTTTGATAGAACAAGCAAACTAGGTGGTTATGTTTAGGACCGCCATGATAGTACGTTAGCACCTATGGCTCTCGTGAGTGTTGAATCAAGAACTAATTAGAAAAATAAGTGTTATTGACAAGATAGTCTTCAAATACAACTTTTAGTTAAAATACCAACCATCACATTTATTTTAGACTATATGTAGATTTCTAATACTTTCAATTAAATAAAATAAAAATCGTGTTCTCAAATGTGTTAAAGCCACAGCATTTCCTTCCCACAACCTCTACAGCCATCTTGACAAATCCCCCACAGGGTGTTGTGGCGGTAGGGTAGTAACACTGTGCGAGCAGGAACGACAGTGTCGGTAAATGGGTAACGACAGTCTCGGTAAATGGGTAACGGCATTCAATGTCACAGGTTATACTTGAATATCCCGGGAGGTGACAATACTTGAATATAAAACAGAAGCTAGATTTATAAATATGAGGGTTTTTCTTTATAATCAAGGATTGGCCTAATTAGCATGCTCTCTCTATGAACTGACTGATTATATAAGCACACGATCCACAAACTATCTTAAATTATTATAAGATAGGCTAAACACCCAGACCCCCAACCGTTAACTCATTAATATGAAAAGGAGAAGCCTAAATTTCACTGATGTTACATTTTTAAACCATGCCGGAAACTGAACCCGCAACCCTTTGATTGTCTAAGCATATGCACTACTGAGCTAAGGTGTAAGATATTATGAAGTTTTAGAAAACATCTTATGTGAAATATGAAACATAAATAATTAAAAATAATATTTTAACAAATACACAATTTCAAAAGTATTTGTTTAAAAAAACAGAATCTTCTATTTTTATTAATAAAATGAAGATTTTTTTTTTTTTTTTTTTTTTTTTTTTGTGATGAGCATTGTGCGATATTTACCTCATGCAGAAGTATGCTATTTTAAAACTAGTAGCCCCTGTGCACGAACATGTGCACCTAGAAACAGGAATTTTAGAATTCTCACTAGATATGTTTTATTTATTAAAAATCTGGGTTGGGCTGGACAACCAAGGGCTTAAAGGCAATAACTTTAAAGCTACCTTCCAAATAAATCATTAAACTAAAAACATTTATCCCGGGTAACTTCGGGTATTTCAGCTAGTAAGAAATAAATGAAACAAAACAATCGTACTATAAAAATACTTTCTCGTTATTTCTTTCATAGCTTGTAGCCAAAATTTTTAAAACCTTCCTACCAGTTAACTACCACGTAATAGGCTTTGATCAGAAAAATAAACATACACATTATTTTTAAAATCTCATTAAATACTTTTTAAGATAATAGTTTTGAACAAAATTGATTGAGGCTTCTTTTTAATTTCAATTTTTCAAAAAAAAAAAAAAAAAAAATCATCAACAAATAATCCTTAACTCTAGAGCTAGAATCAAAATCACGATTTGGTCTAAGGGAATGGCCATATCTCTACATATAAAGTTTGAAGGAAAGCCGTTATTTCTGCTGTAGTACAGCGTACAGACAGAATTATAAGACAAACTTTTTGAGTTTGGGGCTAATAAAACATCCATATTCAACAAACTCTCGAGGTTAAACATTTTAAATAAAACATTAGATTTATCTAAACCAGAAAGTAAAAAAAAAAAATACTACTTTGCAATTTTTTAAATATCTTGTACACTAGTCACTAAATATCTTTTTACTTTCTCGCTCTCTTCCAGGTAGAGAAAGTATTATGATCGTAAAAAAAAAAATCGCACTCAAGATTTTGATGAATGTTGACGTTTAATGACCCCCCGAGTCCAAATATTTATTTTTTGAATTTTCGTCTGTCTGTCTGTACTTCGGACTAAAGCTTAAACTTTTTTACCGATCGTGGTAAAACTTGGTATCTAGGGTTTTCATAAAGTTGCCCGGAGGGGTTTTTGGAATTGGATATCTAACCCTAAATTCAAGGGTAGTTTACTGAAGGGCAATAAGAGAACAAATTGATTTTCTCAAAATAGGCTATAACAATTTTGATTAAATTTAATTTCTAAGCATTTATAAATATTCCAAACAACATATTTTGGCAAATGACTTTAAGGGTTCTGGTCTTATGCGTAAATTCTTATTTTATTTTATCGCGTGATTAAAGCCCTACGTCATCAAATGTGGACCCTTATATATTATTTTAAAACATTTTGAATATATTCTTTTAAGATAAGCACTTTTTTTTATCCTACGTCCATCGTAGCTTAGTCTTGTTGAACTCGATCGTAATTCCTGGTTTTTTACACTACCTTGGTAATTGGCAATTTATAAGCTTAGCACTGATCACGTCTCGTAAAACCTCTGTCTTATTTTCAAACAAACTGCGACAAACTACCGGCCTTCAAAAGAATTACTTAACTTTTTCTTTTAGATTCTCCTCAGCATTGTAATTTTTATTATAAATTATCTTTCACCCTTGGGAACGGCGAAGCTCATCATCGTAACATGCTATGTTTATCATATTCTTATCTTCAGCACTCGAGTCGTGGGCAGTTACTAAATTAAGGAGATTCACAGATTAAATTACAAATCATATCTACTTTATATCTACTTGTATATTTTTTTTATATTTTAGCTTTGCAATGTTTCGCTAAAATATATGACAAGGAAACAGCTACAGTTCAATTTTCTTAGAAAGGACCTTTTGCAAAATACAAACTTTTTTGCTACCAATATTGGTAATATTTTAGTGTAATTTTTTTATAGGTATTGACAACATAGATCAAAAGTGACAGTTGTGAATCACGTGTCTAAAAATATGAAATAGTTGATCCACGGTGCATCGCAAAACAAACTAGAAACAGCTGATTATCAACATATTTTATTTATAAAGTGTTAAACAAATATTTAAGATTAAATTAACGATGGATGTTTTCAAATTATTGTGATGTGTCGTGAAAGAAATCAAAACAACGAGGACAACACACCCGAATTCTTTTTAACGATTAATTTAAAATCTTCTTACAACAGTAAGTGCAGGTGTCTGTTTGCATCTTGCTTTGTAGGCGCACCTTTGATTGAGAGTCGGTTGGTTTAGGGATTTTGACTAGGTATTCCAAGCAGATGATTCTGCACAGAACCGATAAAGTTAAAACTATTACAGGTCATGCTGAGTGTACAACGCTTAATTTTTGTGATAATTTAAGAACTCATCACGTGTCCACATTTCTACTATACCCTTACTTTCAAGAGAAAGTGTGAATCAATAGTAAAGATGGCTTCAGACTTACATGACTGTGCCGGCTGTGCAACGGCTGCGTCGTGTCGTTAGAATGCCAGTGAATTCACACGTTTGCTGGGGAGGGCGGGGGGGGGGGGGGTGCAAAAAAACTAGCGCAGAACAGAAACGTGGTCACGTGACGAGCATTAAAGCTTGATTCAGGCGTTCGCCGGAAATAGAAAGCAGAACCATCTTGAATTGCGCAGTAATTCATGCACTGTATGTTTACCCATGATGCATTGCAACCCTAACTTAATACAGATGATTTTTAAATATATCTTATTTTCTAGTGGATACACATATATTTTAGATCATTCTCCCAATGGATGTTTTCAAATTATACCACTGTGTCTTGGCACAATCCAACAAATCGATAAACACGCTTTACATTAACGGGTTATTTCAAATCTCCTCACCAAGTCCAACGAAGAATTATTGCTGAAACACAGCCAGATTCTACTTTATATTTTCTGCAAACGTGTGAATCAAGCTTTAAGAAAATGGTAGCAGTGTGATCAGCGCACAGTCCTGTGAGAGTGAATCAAGCTTTAAGAAAATGGTAGCAGTGTGATCAGCGCACAGTCCTGTGAGTGTGAATCAAGCTTTAAGAAAATGGTATCAGTGTGATCAGCGCACAGTCCTGTGAGAGTGAATCAAGCTTTAAGAAAATGGTATCAGTGTGATCAGCGCACAGTCCTGTGAGAGTGAATCAAGCTTTAAGAAAATGGTATCAGTGTGATCAGCGCACAGTCCTGTGAGTGTGAATCAAGCTTTAAGAAAATGGTAGCAGTGTGATCAGCGCACAGTCCTGTGAGAGTGAATCAAGCTTTAAGAAAATGGTATCAGTGTGATCAGCGCACAGTCCTGTGAGTGTGAATCAAGCTTTAAGAAAATGGTAGCAGTGTGATCAGCGCACAGTCCTGTGAGTGTGAATCAAGCTTTAAGAAAATGGTAGCAGTGTGATCAGCGCACAGTCCTGTGAGTGTGAATCAAGCTTTAAGAAAATGGTAGCAGTGTGATCAGCGCACAGTCCTGTGAGTGTGAATCAAGCTTTAGAAAATGGTAGCAGTGTGATCAGCGCACAGTCCTGTGAGTGTGAATCAAGCTTTAAGAAAATGGTAGCAGTGTGATCAGCGCACAGTCCTGTGAGAGTGAATCAAGCTTTAAGAAAATGGTATCAGTGTGATCAGCGCACAGTCCTGTGAGAGTGAATCAAACTTAACTTGATCAAAGTGCTGGTTTATCTAATACGTACCACGTTAGCGATATAAAGAGTATCTTACATAATATTATTTCTCAATCTATCATGACCTGTACGAACGCAGTGACCCTAAGGTGGACCCGCCAAGAGTTGTGTACGTTCAAAAGAGAGAGAGAGGGATATCAAGTGAAGGTAGTCCCAGTTCCTTCACCACCTTCAAACCCCGGGTGTTAAAGTCGTCGTCTCCTCCCCTCTACATGCCACACCGCCCTGACTTACAGCCACAACACACGACGCATAGAAACTGCCTTCATTTAGATGACGCCTCCTACATGCTAAACCGACTCACGTTCACA